>CM070104.1:5195889-5495889 GCA_036178185.1 Liparis tanakae | reverse complement strand
CGTTTTGGGAACCGTCCATGTCCTCGTCTTGACATGCGCCGGACTCGGTCGTCGGGGGTTCCGCGAGCAACGGCTGTTGGAGTTCACGGCAGGCCAGGGCGCAGAACCTAGCCAGGAGGTCGACGATGAGTTCATACTTGGTGGTGAAGACGGACGAGAGCGCGGGAGAAGAGAGGAGGCCCTGACACACACTGAGTATGGTGGACACACACGCCGTGTTCTCAGGGCCAACGAGCGCACACTCCTGGAGACGGTCCAGCAGCAGCTAGAGGCAGACAAAGAAAAGTGGCGTCAGTAAAACCTAAAGCCCCACTATGTAGTGTTTCCCTTGTAGCGCCCCCTTCAGGTATTTAACGTTTACTTCAGTGTTGTAAATACCCAGTTACGATAGATCAGGTGTCGTGAACCTCTGGCTCTGAGCCATATATGGCTCTTCCGGTGACGCATATGGCTCTTTCGAGTTTGAGTTAAAAAAAAAAAATCTCCACCCGCCCCCCTGTAACTTTCTCTCTCCTCCAGATGACAGCAGCAGTAATGTCAGGTCCCTTTCTTAAAGACGTCTTTGTTCTTTTATTAAACTAATCGTCTGTTATTGATCATCTCCACAGCAGCATGTCTCTCTGTCTCTACGTGTAGCGGAGCAAATAAAAAGTCACCTTGAGTGTGGACTGGACTATGTCACGTTGCGTAATCACTGACAGAAAGCAGGTCGGAGTACGAGCCGTGACCAGGCGGCTACAAAATCTTACATAGTCGGGTTTTTCCCCCTCAGACCCCCGATGGCAGTGGGGGAGGCGCAAATCAACATATTAAAAGTCATTGTAGCGGCACCATTTTTTTCAAGCTGTTATTTTAAGGTAGGAATTGTTACAGAGTGGGGCTTTAATATCAACGCACACTCTTTTGGGAGTATGTATTACAGCGAAAGTACTAGTCCAATATGAGATGATCATAAAAGGAGAAAAACACTGTTGTCGCAGTACAAACCCAACACTATATGTATGTTGCTGCTTGTATTTAGGTGTTGGAGCCCACCTGTGCCATGTTGAGCCTCAGGCTGATGACTTTGCCCTGCTTGAGGAGAGAGTGGAGCTTTCGGCTGTGAAGCAGATCGTCGAGGTAAAACCACAGTCCTTCCAGAACGTTCTCAGAAAACTCCACCTTCTGAGTGTACCGGCGCGTCAGGGCGTGAGTGCACCAGTCCAACAGCACCTACAGGGGAAGACGGTCAAAACGGACACGACAGATGGTAGACGGCTCTATGTTGCTTTTTTTTCTATTCCAGAAATAACAGATGTTTTTTCATAAACTTCTCAAATGAATGAACAACAATCAACTAGTCAAAAAGATAACGATGTACAAACACTGAAGACTATATTTGGTGTATAAAAAAATAAGAATCAAGTTACATGCACCAAGATTGATGCAAATCCAAGTCTGTGAAGTACGTTAGCAAGAATAACTAATAACACTATAGTCACATTCATTTAGAAAAAGGCTTTAATTGGAGAGAAAAGGTGTTGAAAACATTATATCAACAGACAATATTAATGAAATAATAAACAAGACTAGTGTCTGTGATTTAAGTGCCGACAATGTGATGGGTCTACATTCTGGATTTAAGTCATATAGTGAAAAACTACTGTGGGCTCTTCTCAAAGTGAATACAGAACATCTACAACTACTCGTGGCTCCAGGTCCCAGTCAAATATAATCATCGCCATTCTAGGAGGACACAAACATGCTGTTACACCCCGTCAGTCCGAGGTTACCTGTTCCTTGTTAGGCAGCAAGCACTGAGAGGAGACCCAGGCAAAACGGGCCAACTTCAACTTGTCCTCCCATGGAGTCTGAGAACTCTTCAGTTTCAGATGGATACCCGAGTAAAAGGCAGCCATCGCTGCAGCCGATGATGCTGCTGCCCGAGCCTGAGGAGAAGGGATGGAGGAGAGGAGTCAGGGCCAGAAGGGAGGGAACAACATCGGGTCAAAGGTCAATGATTGTCAGTTGTTATATGGATCTTATCTTTTGCCCTAATAGTCATTATTATTATAATGGAGTGTTGATGTGTATTAATTGTAATCAACAGCGATAAACGAAATAGGTAGGACTAGAGAAGAGGTGAAAGGAATCTTTATTCATATATTTAGCGGTTAGCAATGGGCATTGGAGGTGTTTACATAAAAAGCATGTGCTAACACCCACCCTGGACTTTAAATCAATATATATCTCTGTAACCGGCAGTAACCTCTCACAAACACAACTTTTCCACTTGAGATTGGTACAACTTTAAAACAGATCGTTTCCAATCGGCCGAATAGCGTCGCTCCTCCTCGTATAGCGCCTTTAACTAACGGACGCGCTTAGCTTCCGTCAGTTAAGCTAATGGTAGCTACATAGCATGTTTTTGTTGTACTCAAAGTAACGTCAGCTAATACTGGAGCTTTTTCTTGTCCAGGCACAAGCAACCCTTCCCTGGCCTCCAGTGCTCCTTGTGTAAGGGCAGTTACAAACACTTGCGATCACTTAGTGAGTTAGACTTACGACTTTTTAACCCGCACGTGCCTCCTCTGTTTTCAGATGTGGACGAACTTTAAACTTTCACCCTGCGGGTCAGGCAGAAGCAATCGATAGAGGAGTAAACGTATCGGCCTTGTGCTTCTCGTCTTCACCATTCACTCCCCGCATACCCTGGGAGAAAATATATAATGGGAGAAATCACCCATTAGATATATCAATTAGATATTGTGATCATTATAATTGCAGTGGATTTAAAAATAGATGAGAAATGCAGTTTGTCAAAAAAACTGACGAAAAATGAATTAATCTAATATCCTGTTACTGTGACTGTATTCACTAACTGTTATACACGAACACTATTCGCCTTTTTGAGGGAGAGGGGTTGGAGTGGGGTAGAAATGTAATAAGACATTTTTTGGTAACCTTTCGAAGCTCTTTCACTAAAAACATTATATCGAAATGATGATCTGGGGGCGTTTGCTTATGCCTGGTAAAGTTTGCTTACATCGTCAGCCATTGGATTCTCCGGTCGAGAGGAGGAATCGTGTGTAACGTTACATGGGAAACAAACCAGGGTCACCTTTCTTGTTTGTACCCTTTTGGGCTCTTTCCTGAGAGAAACGGTGGCGTCCTCGGGGCGCGTTTGCTGCGAGTGGGTCTCTGGCAGCCGATGTTTCCACTTCACCCGTCTGCCATCAGATATTCAGCGACAGATGACAGTGACAGGCAGGGTGTTGTTAGCTGCACGGCGATACGAGATAAACTGGGGGACGGCGGCTGTCACACGCAGATAAAACGGATATTAACGGTCAAAACTGGACAATGTAGCGTCAAGAAGCCCCACAGCTGCTCGGCTATGGACACGGTGCGTTGACCTCCCCGGTGGTGAAAAGGCTAACATGTTTTTCTCCGAGTGGACTTAACAGTTCACGCGGAACTGAATCTCATTGAACACTTAGGACACTATTTATATTCCCTGTGACTTTTTTACTGAGCTGTTATCAACCTGGACGATATGCGGCTCTTAATTTACTTGTCGAGGTGCTCCCATGGAGCTCATGTGTCCAAACTCAAGCCGCTGCTGCCGAGGACGTTGTGGCTGCAGCACCGACCGACTCCCTCGGCTGCCCTCCGGAGGAAGAGGCAGTCGACCGGGGTCACGTCGTCAGGCGGCCCGACACCTGCCTTCCTGCTCTCCTGCTCCGGGCCCTACGTGTCTGTGTGGCCCTGCAGTCCACTCAGAGGTCTCTCCACACTGCGATCACACACACCGAGCGGCCGACTGGTCACACACACACCTGTTGCCTTTGCCACCTCGTCAGCCGGATCAGTGAAGACCGAGGCGGACACGGAGAGCACGCCGACCGCGGTGCCCCTGGATGATGTGAAAAGGATTTTGCAACTCGCTCACCCGGAGAGATGGAGCATGACAGGTGAGCTGTGTTGGTGTTTTGAGACACCTGTCCCCTTGCCCCATCATGGCCCTGACACATCCACAGCACATCTCCAATTACCATTAACTCACTAAGTTAAGCTCTACTACCTTTTAAGATGTATCCATGATAAGATCATCACAAAAGGTCTCCAAACGGTGATTTCCGTTTTCCCATTGTAGGGAAAAATATATATATTATGGACACCGTCGGGTTTAAATGTGACATATATACAGTATTTAGGCCAATACAGATGTTGGAGCTTTATAGTGTGCAGATTGTTTCCTGTTTTCTTGCACCTGACTTATAGAGGGGACCTTCTGCAGCATCATTTTCCAATACCATGCTCAAGGAAGATTTATATATATATATATATATATACGAGCGGTTGTTTCATATGTTTAACTAATTTTTAAGTACAATTGTAGGAGCCATGTGGACTTTGCACTTTTGACACTTGGACGCTTATAGCCATGTTTTCTTAGTTTTTCTTATCAGTCACAACTTTTTTCAAGCCTCACTCTCAAATGTGTCTTAAGTAACTTTGGGTTGCATTGTAGTCTGATCTTACCTTGTTTCGAGACAGACTGTCCCAGATTTAAATGTTCTGCATTAAGAAAAAAATCATTAATTTAGAAAAAAACTATTTTTTTCATCAGGTTTGGCTGAATAACACCTTCAGAAATATAATGCTAACACTTCCTTTCACAGATTGTCGGCCTGGGTTTTGCTTTCCACAATCATTTGTTTGTATTAACGTTGTAATTTTTCCTGTATCCACTTCAGCTGCTCTGGGCTTCCTGACCGTCTCCAGTGCAGTAACCATGTCGGCTCCATTCCTCCTGGGCAAAGTGATTGACACCATCTACACTACTGGAACGGACACGGAGACAATGACCGCCTCCCTGACATCATTATGCATCATGCTGACGGGAGTGTTCCTGAGCGGCGCGGCAGCCAACGCTGCCAGAGTTTACCTCATGCAGACCTCAGGTGAGCCGACGAAACACAGGCATCACACACGCCGAGGAGATCACGACCCTGTGCACACACACACACAGCACTAAACACAAACTCACTGATGTCTGAGTCAGTGAGAATAAATATCCTGAAAGACTGGGGAATATGTTCATAAGCGTTTTGATTCCCTTGTGTTTCTATGTGTTAAATATGAAACCAGAGTCAAGTAAACTAGAATCAGGTTAAACTGATAACTTGACTGTTAATAATTACTTTTAACAAAACTCCTTCCATCTCCTCAGAAGTTAAACTAACACGATCGATCTGGTTTGTTTCATCCGGATACGAGCGGCAACAAGTTTTGGCTGTACTGATGTTTTTAGTCGCCATCCAATTTTGTACAGATTAAAATTACAGGATGTTAATTAGTAAGTGAGCAATAGAGATGCAGTTTAGGTTTATTATTGTTAACTTCTGGCAAAGTCCATCAAGCTGTGTTCAACCCGTCTCTGACCTTTGAGATAAACTCTGCTAACTGCCTGCCGGCTCCATCGCTCTTCTTATCTAAATCTGTTTTTATTGCATTTTCTACACAATGACAAATATAATGACAAATGCCCATCACACGTTTACAAAGCTTAAAATGATATCTTCCACAATATTATTAAATATGTGCAACAATCCACATTTTTCAAGCTTTAACCAACAGCACTCTTTTTATGTTGAATGAAAGTCCCTCTGAAAGGATGATCGGCTCACAAACGATGGGATGCATTCAACTGGAAGTCTCATTGCAACACTCTGTAATCTCTATCTTCCTCACTAAAGTCTTTTTCTTCTTCTCTTCAGGCCAAAAGATTGTTCGTAATCTCCGAGCCGCCGTCTTCTCCTCCATCCTAAGACAGGAAGTTGCATTTTTTGACAGGAATAGGACCGGCGAGCTCATCAACCGCCTCTCCGCCGACACGGGCGTGGTCGGCCGCTCCATCACGGACAACCTGTCGGACGGACTGAGAGCCGTCGCCCAGGCGGCCGCCGGCGTCAGCATGATGGTGAGTACGTCCCTCGGAGGAGGGGACCGCTGTGGTGGCCTGGAATCGGCTTGAATGAGGTGTGGGTGTGTGCGCTGCATGTTGCAACTCAGTACAAGGAAGTCATCTGGATTTCCTTTCCATCCTTTGTGTGCTCTTTCCATTATGTTCGAGCTGGTATGTGAGCTCCACTTTACCGTAAACTATTCGTGAAACAGGTTTACGATATCAGTAAGGAGAGGAGAGTATAGAGCCACAAAGCAGTGGGTGTGTCACTTAGGTGACGACACACACTTACATTGATACTGATTCTCTCCAGAGCTAGTAAACTAAATGACACTCATCTGACTACATTCTGTCACTCATCTCTATTTCTAATTTTCTGCATGGATTGGAGATTTGCTGGCCAAATTTAACCTCCTTTAACTTCCATAAAACAAAAAACGTGCTCACGTATGTATTGGTGTAATGAACATAACAATGAATGGAAGGAATTGCTGTGGTTTGGTGTATACATTCTTTTCACTTCCTCCTTCCCTCCTCCTTTCTTTGCTAACATTTAATTTCCCATAACTGTTTTTTAAAACTCCCTCTCAGTTCTACGTGTCTCCCAGCCTGGCGAGCTTTGTGCTGCTGATTGTTCCTCCTGTGGCCGGTCTGGCTGTCGTCTACGGCCGATACCTTCGCTCCATCTCCAAATGCACACAGGACGCGCTCGCTCAAGCCACACAGGTACAGCGCACAAAAACACACAAATAAACAACAAACAATAATGTTGTGTCGTACTCTTTTCTGTATATATATTTTAAAATCACATTTTGGTGTGAACGTGCCTGAAGACATTATTTGAAGATGCGGTTATAAAACAAGGAAGCTGTGACAAAAGTTATTGGAAATGTTAAACGTCAGTCAAGCCGGTGTCTTTGTCTTTTTGTGTGTTTTTAAATGAAGCTCTGTACTGAACACGGCCGTTTATAAGATGGTTATGAAGCCTTACTGTCTGACTCAAGCGCTGCACTGCCTGCGGTAGCTTCATTCAATCTGCAGAGAGAATACATCTGCTATGTCGATGTCTGATTTACAATAGATGACGCTGTTTGCGTGTGTGTAGTTGGCGGAGGAGCGTATCAGCAACATGCGGACGGTCCGAGCTTTTGGCAAAGAGCTGTCGGAAGTCAACGCGTACACACAGAAGACGGACCTGGTCCTCGACCTGGCCCGGAAGGAGGCGGTGCTACGAGCGGGCTTCTTTGGAGTGGTACGTCTGTCTGTGTGTGTGTGTGTGTGTGTGTGTGTGTGTGTGTGTGTGTGTGTGTGTGTGTGTCTCCTGTCAGTGAAGCAAAGCAAACCCACAGTTAGGAAATCAACCATTTCACACAGGCGTCCCTGTTGTGTCACATCTCCACAGTAACTGACAAAGCGATATCAGATGTTTCACAGAAAAGAATAATTAAATCCTCTCTCGAAGTTCAGAGAATACAAAAACCCATCTGAGGACTCTAAGAGGTTAAGACTTGGATCACGGCTCTTAAACAAGTCTTTTCTTTTTATCTTCAACACATTAACGCATTTTTCATACATTCAATTGAAATATTATGGAATTCATCAGAACCACAAACATCAACCTTTAAAACGACCATAGAATTTAATCAACACGTATCTAAAACAGTGTATTAAAAAAACACATTTAATGTATGAGAAAGTATAATGTTATCATATAGTATGTGTTTTTAGTGTGTTTGTTCTTATGAGAAAGTATAATGTTATCATATATTATGTGTTTTTAGTGTGTTTGTTCTTATGAGAAAGTATAATGTTATCATATATTATGTGTTTTTAGTGTGTTTGTTCTTATGAGAAAGTATAATGTTATCATATAGTATGTGTTTTTAGTGTGTTTGTTCTTATGAGAAAGTATAATGTTATCATATAGTATGTGTTTTTAGTTGGTGTATTCTTATGAGATAGTATTGGTCAGGAAGGAAGAACATCTCGGTGGGTTCTCTCTATTTGATCAAGTGTATCTTTATATTGAGTATATATTGTATCCACTAAATAAAGCCCTCCACCCTCAATAACGTGTAGTTCAGATATCAAGAGCAGGTTTCCAGCTGGACTGTAATCAGTATCGTCATCGCTGTGTCAGGGAGGAGCAGTGATGCCAGATGTTGTGGTAATCAAATAAGTGTGTGTGTGTGTGTGTGTGTGTGTGTGTGTGTGTGTGTGTGTGTGTGTGTGTGTGTGTGTGTGTGTGTGTGTGTGTGTGTGTGTGTGTGTGTGTGTGTGTGTGTGTGTGTGTGTGTGTGTGTGTGTGTGTGTGTGTGTGTGTGTGTGTGTGTGTGTGTGTGTGTTTCAGACTGGCCTCAGTGGTAACATCATGATCCTGTCAGTGCTGTACAAAGGAGGCCTCTTAATGGCCTGCCAGCACATGACGGTGGGAGAGCTCTCGGCGTTCCTCATGTACACCTTTTGGGTGGGCATCAGCATTGCAGGTAATACACACACACACACACACACACACACACACACACACGTATGTAGTCTTTACATCTGTGCATACTGTGTGTGTGTCCCCGAGATGGCTTATGTCTCTGTGTGTTTCTGCTTGACGTGTAGGTCTGAGCTCATTCTACTCTGAGCTGATGAAGGGGTTTGGAGCAGGAACCAGATTGTGGGAGCTGCTGGACAGGAAGCCAGAGTTTCCTCTAAATGGTGAGAACACTCTCTCTCTCTCTCTCTCTCTCTTTCTGTCTCTCTCTTTCTCTCTCTCTCACGGACAGAAGACTATCACCTCACGACTTCAGCGGGTACCAACGTTGTCCTTTAAACCCATCATTATCATTCTTGGGATGATGTGCAATAATGTTTTTAAAAGTTGGGAAACATGTTGTTGTTGTTGTTTGTGAATTGCGGGGAATTTCACATCAATAGTCTCAACGTTCTCTCTGGGTAACTAGATGTATATTCACTGTCAGCTGTTTTATGTAATTAACTAAAAAGACTCACTGCTTTTCTCTGCCTAGTTAGTTAACGATGTTCTATCATCAATGTGATTTAATTAAAATAATGTAGGACGTTTTTTTATTTGTATTTCCTTGTTCATCTATGTTGTTTTCATTCATCCAATCACGCAGTTCATCTAAATAATGTTTCCATCTCTGCGTCCCCAGAGGGCCTCGTGCTGCCTCCAGACCAGCTCAGGGGTCGGTTGGAGTTCTCCGACGTCTCCTTCGCCTATCCCACCCGTAGCGAGGCTCCTATTTTCCAAAACCTCAGTCTGTTGGTCCCAGCTGGAACCATCATGGCCGTGGTGGGACCCAGTGGCTCTGGAAAATCCACCCTGGTCTCACTGCTGCTCAGGCTGTACGACCCCCAGGCCGGTGAGAGCGAGCTCCAATACTCACCGGGCACTAAGCCTCTGCCGGATGGCCGTCTCACCTCTAAGAATGAACTCTTCTTCTGCAGGTATCATCTCTATAGACGGTCACGACATCAGAGACTTGAATCCCTATTGGCTCAGGAGTCACATAGGAACGGTCAGCCAGGTAATGAATTCCTCTTTAATTTGTTTACGTTCCTGTTACGACAGATTTCGTAGTTACCGTCTGTCTTCCCACCTCTCTCCCAGGAGCCGGTGCTGTTTTCCTGCTCCATAAGAGATAACATTGCGTACGGCGCAGTGGACCCGGAGGCTGTGACCACAGAGGACATCTACACGGCAGCCAGGGTGGCCAACGCCTTCAATTTCATTCAGGATTTCCCTCAGGGCTTCGACACCATCGTGGGGGAGAAAGGAGTGCTGCTGTCAGGTGAGGAACAGAGGCGGGCACAGCGCGACGATCACAACATGTACGACACTGGGGGGGGGGGGGATTTGTGAAAATGGGCTATACAAATAAACTGAATTGAATTGAATGTGGTCGTAAATATGTGTAAATTGTGTTTATTCTCAAAAGCAGAGTATGCAGTTATACATTGAACACGTTATTTTTAATTTTTTCCCCCATTTAGTCCTTTTTAAGACGTTTACTTTACGTCTCGATTCACACAAAAAAACGGTTGTTTTACATTTTTAAGAGACAACGCCACTACCAAGTGTGTTTTCATACGTCTATGAATAACTCTATTATGGCTGCATGACATCTGGGTCTGTTTTGACTTGTGTGTTTGCTCCTCAGGAGGACAGAAGCAGAGGATAGCGATCGCCAGAGCTCTGATCAAAGTGAGTGCAACGACATTTACAGTTTATCCACTTCATCAGAGTCTCATCGTCATATTCACTGAACCACCAAATAACAGAACCAGGATCTACACTTGAGTCTCATTTGTCTTCTTTTCTGTGAAACCTGATTCAGATTGTATCTCCATTTGTGTTCTCTCTCCACAGAATCCTAAGATCCTGTTGTTAGACGAGGCCACCAGGTGAGACTGAGCCTGGAGACGCACAATACTTTGACTGTTTACCCTTTTTGGCCCTTTATTAACGTTTCTGCACAGCACTGTGATGATGATGATGATGATGATGATGATGATGATGATGATGATGATGATGATGATGATGATGATGATGATGATGTTGATGATGATGATGAAGATGATGATGCCTTTCCTTGTTGAAGAAAACTCTAAATAACATCTTTTGTTAGTGCGCTGGATGCTGAGAATGAGTTCCTGGTCCAGGAGGCCTTGGAGCGTCTGATGGAAGGTAGACATCTCCGTCTTTCATTTCAGGATAAAGCTTCAGTGCCTCTTGGTTTCTCGTGACTTATTCCCCCCCCCCCCCGCCCTTCTCACCTCGATCCACAGGGAGGACGGTCGTGATCATTGCTCACCGCCTGTCCACCATCCAGAACGCCAACGCCGTCGCCGTGCTGGACGAGCGGCGCATCGCCGAGTGCGGCCAGCACACCGAGTTGCTCGGCAACAGGCAGGGGCTGTTCAGAAAACTGATGGAGAAGCAGGCGTTTCTACAAGACGAGCAGCAACAAGCACTTCGCTGAGAGCGACGAGTGGATGGGGTAAATCTCCGAGCGGCAGGTCGGTGCCGGGCGAAGAAGTGCCTTTGCTCCAGAACCAGAAGAGAAGAACTAGAGGATGGAGACACGCCGACAGAAAGCCACGCTTTCTGCAGGACAACAGACGGATACGATGGGAGGAGAATGTAAAACCCTTGAGACATTAAATGGGTTTTCTTCAATGTTTTCTCTCTGAAGTGACGCTGTAGCAGAACATCGAGAGCCCTGTGGACATGAAACGGACCTCAGAACTGAAACATGGATGAAGAGTTCATAGAGATGCTTTATTTTTTAAATATCTAATCCAGCACTGAAAATGGAGGTCTGAATGAGAGTGAAAGGGAGAAATGATGAACACACACAAGAAGCTCATAGACTACATGTCTTCTTTTCTTTTTTTTTTTTAACTACAGTTTTGGGGGAAAGCCCAAATCTGGTTTTAAATCGTGAATACATACCTTAGCAGAGACATCAACATGTATTTTGATACGAAATAGCCCTCAAATAAATTCATTCAAATCAAATATAAAATACTTGTGCCAGTAAATGTAACAAAATAAAATTCATGTGTGTATTTAAAATATAGGAAATACGCTTTTCTGGATTCTCTGTTTTCTCACAATTTGGTATATAGAGCGTTCCGGTTTGGGCGATATGAACACAGAGCTCTGGTGAACCCCACAAGAAGGAAGAGCAGTCGCATAATGTCAGTGTAACTAAGCTAAACTATTAAAAGACAACAACTTGATTATATATAGTTTTTTTAATGGGACTTAACAACATATATAACAATAATAATCCTTCCATGTTGGTTATTGAGAACCAACCACTTAGGAGTCGGTTTAGTTGCCTTAAAGAAAAACTAACTTCTCAAATATTTCTGGTGTTAACCGCCTCCTGTGCGGTTGGAATATTATTCCTGCAAACGAGTCTCAAGGTTCAAGGTTTTCTATTTGTATTTTTTTTATATCTATCTATCTATTTGCCATTTGTGCCGAGACCAACAGTCCAGACGCTTTGGAATTGTTTTGCACCGCTCTCCGAGTTCACAGAGGTACAAACACTGTAATAATAACAACAAATATAAAAACACACTGCACATAAGGTGGTAGAACATACAGTATTAGGTACAGTTTAAAAAAAACAGGTTATCAACATAAAAAAGGAGAGGGCAAAGGTTAATACATAAATAAGCTAGTGCTGAGTGCTGCTCCTAGCTTGTGTAAAGAAAGAGGGGAAGGGGACAGTTATATGGGGATATTGCACATTTTGAGAGGTGGGGGAAGGTGATGTGGATATTGCACAGAATATTGCGCATTTTCCTCAAATAGTACACATTTTTCAATAGTTCTATTTTGCCATCAGTCTGACTGGCAGGGAAGAAGCTGTTGAAAAGAAAGTGTTTCCTCAACTGGAGCTGAAGAGGGGAGGCTTGTGTTAGATCGATCAGAAAGGAGCTTGATGAGCGGGCACTGCTGAAGAGAAGGCAGGTCTTTTTATTTATTTCTCAAAGCCTACCAAGATGGCTCGTAAAAGGGGAGAAGTGTGCCTCAGGTTGGAGGCTTGTAGGTCATTGTAATGAAGTGGAGCTTCTAATGATGACCAGGACACGTCTTGTCTGAGCGGAATCACTTTACTCCTGAACTGCAGTATTACAACTGTAAAAGTGACTTAGAACGCGCTCTTGCACCCAACATGTATATTTTCCATACGTAACATAAAAATGACGTGTTTACTTTACTTAATTTGTGCTTGGGGTTGTTAGCGTAGTTGCGAATTCGTAGTAAAAAAGAAAAGTAGAGGAAGCCCAACTTACTCAGATAAATAATCTTTTGGAAACTATTAAAATGTGCTGTTAATTTACCGTTCTCAATAAATGAGCGAAGGAATCCTGTGATCCGACATGTATCCTCCAGAGAGACATCAGTGTCTTCGTCCTCATCTTCTGTTGGCCACTTATCTTCTCCAAGACTATCTGACGGATTGATTTTATACTATCAGTTATCACTTGTTTCAAAACAAACAAGAGAATAGAAATCACAATAAAACAGCAAAATGGAAAATGAGACATTTTCAATAATAAATCTTTAATTAAATCAGGATTTTTTTTTGCATTGTAAAACATGTTTTTAATTGGTTCTCTTCCTTTTAGGCAGCAATTAAGGTTAGTTAATTTCTATGAAACTCAACCTGCATAGACTTCAGGATAATCATTTCTGGGCAATACTTGCTTATGCAGTGATGTAGGTTCAACTTAAAATGGGGAAAAGGGGATCACATTATTTCCCTGCAACATTTAACATCTCACAAGGTTTATGTTTATTGTAATTAACTGAAACCAATGGCTGCCGAGGAGTAGAAAACACATGTCAATTATGAGAAAGTAATGTGTGAGTTCAGAGGAGTGTTTTTGACTCAGCATCAAGGGGTCACTGGCCTCTGGTGTGCTCTGTAAATCAGAGTGAGTGTACGAATGAACCTGTGCACGAGCAGCAACAGTTCACCTCCTTGTCGTCGCTCTTCCTCCATCGTACTGAACAAACAGTCTTGTAACCTCGACTAGAATCAAGTGAAGATCGAGCATGGACTATGATCAGTACAAGAGAATGAGGACGGTGCAGAGGAAACGTGTTGGCCATCTAAATCCTAGCACACATGGATCACAGCATGAATAAATAATGTGCCAGGGATCGTTGCTTCCGTCTTGCTCCCATAATTGACCAATCCTGTTCAACAATGAGGTTCGTACCGCCGCAGCTCATTTACATAAAAGGACACATAAATAGAGAAATAAATATATGAAGAAATATGTGTGGACACATAAATACAGACATAAATAAATTAAGAAATACACAAATGTAGAAATAGATTTATTTAATGGTGTTCTGTTTAGGTACAACTTATATTTATTTATTCCTGTATTTATTTATGTATAAATTTATTTAAGTATTTATTTATTACTGAATTAATTAATTTATACATTTATTTAAGCATGTATTTATTTATTCCTGTATTTTTGTATTTATTCATACAAATATTTAAGCATTTATTTGTTTATCCCTATATATTTTTTTATAAATACATTTATTCAAGCATTTGTTTATTTCTGTATTTATTCATGCATTTATTTATTCATACTTAAGTCATTTTCTGTCCTCCATATTTCTTTCATTCTTCACTGTTTTTGTTTCACAAATGAACATGCGGTGTGTCCGTGCTGCCAGTAGGTGGCGCTGCTGCTTCATACAAGTGTTGCACTGCTCCCTGCAGGTTAGTGTGGGAACAAGGTTCATTCAATCCATCATACCAAAATAAAGCGTCCTGTCAATGAGTGGTGTTTATTCAGCTGCTGCACCTTGTGCTGACCCTCATGCGAGTGGCTCTTGTGAGCTATAGGTTAAGATCACATGTGTGGGGACTGTGGGTGAGTGGTTAGTAGGTCTAACATTCTATTGGAGGATTGCAGGTTCAATCCCTTCCTTAGTCTGTGTGTCCTTGAGCAAGACACTAATTCCTGAATTGCTCCCTGTAGCTGTGCCTACGGTGTATGAGTGTAACATGATTGAAAGTCGCTTTGGATAAAAGCGTCAGCTAAATGACATGAAATGTTATTTAACATGAAGATTAATTGTATAAACTCCAATTTAGTTGGATGGGAATCAGCCAAAGAGGAAAATACATTAAATAGGACAGAAAATATATGAACTGAATTTAAATCCCTGTGTAGACATGGTCATTCTGGACTTTTTGGTAATGGTATATATGTTGTAGGATATTGTTTCTTCTTTTCTATAAATATTATCCTCACTAGATCCATAGACACTGGTCTCTCTGTGATCAGTCTTCTTAAAGCTGAACAGTTTCCAGCAGAGGCAGCAGTTGTTCCCGTTCTGCAGAGGACGGCTCAGCTGGCTCACGCAGCTCGCCAGGTGCTGCTCAGCCTCGCAAGGGTTTCCAATTCCAGCTCTATGCGCTGTGGCTCCCTTCGCTTTCCACGGTATCTGGCCCGGGCTATTTGAAGAACTCCAGGAACTGAGGTTCTGACCCTTTTCAGCTTTGCATAACAAAGAAATAAGATCATTTCTTTATTTGTCACTTGAAAAACATGGCTTTAAGCCTTTTATTGACACAGACAGGAAAATCAAAATCAAAATAACACATACATTTAGAAAGAAATCTGCATTTCGGTTGTGCTCAACTAAAACACACCATGGTGGTTAATGGTATAGGAGAACATGCAGAAGTTTAATGGTGCAGAGTCTCATAAACCACATTCAGCATTATTTATATAACAAGTGACTGTCAATATCAGACTTTAAAACAAGTTGCACTTCACAGGCACAGTAGTATCTTGTTTGTTTTGCCCGACAGTCCCAATAATATAGTTATCATAGTCATCATTCTCCCAGTTCTGCCTCTATGTGGTGAAAGACCAAGCACCTGACATTAAAACACTGAATTCACTTCAGGAAAAAGTTGAACAGATAGACAGCGGAGAAGATGAGGAGTCTTGTTTACCCTCATTAGGATGCATGCTCAGTGAGGCTAAACAGAAAGCAGAAATAAACTTCATGGGATCAAACCACACAACGTGTAATACTTATTTAAGGACATGTTCACAGTTTTTATAAATGTCAAGACAAAAAGACAGACTATTATTTTCAACAAACATAAAAAAGGAAGGAAAAACTCTCCCTGAAGTACTTGTACCTGTCTAATTACAACATCCTCAGTACCAGTACCCTCAGACTTCCCTCAGGAAGTTACCTGAGGTAACTAACCCCCGGCCCGCCTCCTGTAGGTTCTGTCCTGTACATGCAGCGCGGTATAGCCTCTGTCGTAGAGCACACACTGCCACACTTAAAAAGGTAGGACACTTGTGTACGGCAAATGTATTGGTTCCAGCGCCTGGATGCCGAGGCGTGTGCTATTCTTACCCTCCCTCTGTCACTCTGACCCTCTGTGCTCTCATGACACTCAGTGTGTTGACTGAAATACAAATCTCACTGAGTAGGTAGAAACGTGGAAGACTGAGCATGCGTGAACAACGAAAAATGTAAAAACTCTACCTTTCCATTTCTCTGTCTTGTCTTTTACTTAAACTGTCACTTGACCACTATCAGACACTGTCAACAACAAACTGTACTTCTAAAAAAAAACACTGCATAATACCCTGTTTGTCCAAAGTCGCTCAGCTGGCCGGGTTTCACATATCTTCTGACAAACTATCCCACCTGCTGCACACACCCTTTCACCTCCCTCTTTGTCCTCCCCCCCGAGCAGACTTTCCAGGAGACTGTGGCCGGACTCTCCTCCCCCTCGGCCCCTCTGACCTCCCCTCCCCTCCGTCTCCCACTGCCTGACAACTGCCAGCCCCTTTACATTTTAGGCGTTTCACAGGCGCTCGGGTCCCAAATGGCTCACAACAAGTGCATAAAAGTAGCTCTACCTTGCTCTGCCGCCCCTCCACTCCCTGACGCCCTCCCACCACCCACCCACACACACACACACACACACACACACACACACACACACACACACACACACACACACACACCATATAGAAACAATATTCTCTGAAAACCTCCAGAGCCAATTAAGGAAACTTTTCTTTACAACTATAACACTTCCTGCTGATTAAATAATTATAAGACGCAAATATTAAAATTGATCTGCTCCCATATAAACCCAGCGTTATAGGGACAGGTATGTGTACAGATTGTAAAGCCCGTTGAGGCAAATTTCTAATTTGTGATATTGGGCTATACAAAATAAACTGAATTGAATGGAATTATAGGTTATGACATAAGAGCAACATAATAAGGCGTGTGTTTGAAACCAGTAATTAAGAGAATCCCTGTTTCACTAATATTTGTTATGCTTCTCTCCTTGTAGACCATTTAACTTTCTGTGACAAAAATATGAAAGAAAGAAAAAGCTACATGTTTTTTCTCTTGTAATGCACATGAAGTTCCAGCGGTATTCATTTGCATGGATTCTCACTTTGTATCAATACATTGGAACATTAGTTGCTTGAGGAATCCCCAGTTGTCCCCAGGTGTCATTAGGTGTCTCTCCTCTGTGTCTCTGCTGTTCATCTATATACCAAATGAAGCCTGATGTCCTCTCTGTGTCTTTAGATGTGTCCCTGTCTCGTTTTCTCTACACTTCACACTGTTCCTGTCATTCCTCGCTTCCTTTGAGTGTATTATAAGCTCCTTTGCACCTCCTCTTTCACTCCTTGTTATGTCTCATGCCACAAAACACACACAAACATACATGTGCATGTTTGTACGCACACACTCCATTTCTCACTCACACATACGCGCGCACACACACACACACTCATGCACACACACATGCCCATGAACACTAGCTCCCCCTCCTCCATTAGAGTTATAATTAATCCAACTGCTCCAGTGACAGAGCCGAGGAGCCCCTGCAGATATGGTTTCAGCTGTTGGCTGTTTCGGAGGTTCTCCTTATTTATTCAAAAAGACTGTGTGGACCTGTGTGTATATGAGACCACGTGGTCTGCACAGTAGCACAGTTTGAATTAAACTCATTGTTTTCAAGTAGGGCATAATTAAGAAAAGGGATTCAAGTTTGCAATCTCCTAATTTAGAAGAACAAGATTGTATATGCACACACACACACACACACACACGCACAAACAAACACACGCACAGTATTTTTGTTATAATAACATGCTAAATAAATACAAATATGAACAATTTATAAATGCAAAAAGGCCTTTGGTTTCTGTGCCATATTGGGCTTAACTTAATGCACGCTGGAGTTAATCAGGCTGCAGCATTTAGTGCAATCAATTACAAATAGTCTTCTTAAATTATTATTATTATTCAACTGACACGACAGGATTGATGAAGCAGCACATGTAATATGAGTACACATCAAATCTTCAATCTGATCCAATAACTCTAGCAAATGACGTCACGTGAATTGAACTCTTAATTGGCACTTTCTGGCTGCAGCCTGTTGTTGACCTGTCAGTCTCAGATCGGGGCCTGGCTCTACCCCTGGTCTAAATCTGTTCACATGAGTGAAGCATTTTCCCATTTTAAGGCTGGATGAGGCCTACTAGCAGCAAATCTACAACCCTGGTTGGTAACAACTGGCGTCTCCCCGAGAGAACCCCCACTGAACCGCGCGCTCCTTGTACGGCCCTCGAGGTGGGACCGCGAGGCTTGATGGGAGGTCAAAGCGACAGTTCCATATATGGCGCGCGCTCTCTCCTCGTCGGGCACGCGCAGCGTCAGTCCAGGACCCTCTCCTCTAACCTAATGGATCCCCCCTCCCTCTGCATGCGCGCGCTGGACCACACCCACTCCTCACCCTGGGCCTGTCAGCATCCTAATATGGCAGAGGGCTGGGATCGGGTCCGGTGCTGAGGTTTGTGAATGGTGGAGGTCGGGTATATAAGGTGGACCGGCAAGCAAGGAAGATTGTAGCTGGTTCAGCGATCGCATCGATTGGGTCTTTCTCTCACAAGCCGCAGACACCCCCCCTAAGGTAAGACCCTGCTACATCTCCTGAAGCCTCAGGTTGGGACACAAGACTGTAGACCGTTACCAGAGCAGCTATGGAGCATGGAGCATAGGCAGGACGGCCAGCGACAGGACGCCTAGGACCAGATACCACTGGAGCCAACATGGGAAACTCCACCGGAGGATAGGATTGACTGTAGGAGAGGCTCGATGCTGGAGGAGGAGAAGAAGAAGAGATATTTGTGTAGTTATAGTCTGAGCAGTAGAATATTAATGCAGTGCTGGGCAGCAGAAGCTCTGATCTGAACTGTCCTTGCTGGGACTTTTTTCTTTTACAGATAAATTAATAGATAGATAAAGTAGACTGACTGGTTGGCTACAGCATCTTAATGTAACACTGAATCCTGAGAAGGTGCTGATGCAGCAAGACGCGATGCACCTTCAGACTCATTAGAAAGAGACAGCGGACCTGGGAGAGTTGATACGGAGAAAAGAGAAAATGCTTTTAGATTTATCTGAACTGTAACACACGCTTTGCTTCAGGGAGATTTATAAGACTTTATATATGAAGGAACGAATATTAGTTGAGACAAATTCAGAAACTAAAGGACAATAAATAGAGAAGTTATGATTGTTTAATTTCAATGTGATTTTTATCCATGGCGTATTACACCATGCGTAATGGCCCGCTGTCAGTGTGCCATGGAACAGTTTAGCGCGAGGCATGGGGTTAGGGTTAGGGTTAGAGGCATGAGTCTGACCAGGTTCATGCTCTAGTAAATGTTCCTTATTTCCTAGTAAATTACGTTTGTAGTTTCTAAATATTAAGACACCCGTGTGAGCTTGTAGCTAAGAGGCGAGGAACGAGTAAACCAGAACATAAATCACACAGCACGTTTCACCGCATGGATTTGATTCAGTGAGCTGAACTCTTCTCCCTCCTCCTCCTCTCTGACAGAATCCAACATGTGTGACGACGAGGAAACTACCGCCCTTGTGTGCGACAATGGCTCCGGCCTTGTAAAGGCTGGCTTCGCCGGAGATGACGCGCCCAGGGCCGTCTTCCCCTCCATCGTCGGCCGTCCCCGTCACCAGGTAAACAACGGAGAGAATCCTCATAGATATTAATACAAGACACTGAAAGTGTGCCCTCTGATTGTAGGAAAAGAAAAACAATTACTGGAATAATTACACTATTTTTTCCAATATAGAAAAACAATTCGGTTTACAGTATATTTTACAGTAATATTTATATATAGTACATATATTACACTAATAACACACTCCTTCATGCAGTTACATACTCTATTGACTATAGACTCCTGCAGGAGTGTTAATTAATTGAGCTGAGACTTTGATATTTTGGCATCAGCATTTAGTTATTTTGTGCAGTTAGATAATATTTGGTGGCATTACGTTTCGTGAGCCGTTAAAACGTGGCTCCTTTTACCACCAGCAATGTGGCCTTTGACTCTTTGAGTCTAAATTAGTCACACGTGTGTGACAGTCACACAATTGCTCTCCGTGGTCCACGCTGTCATTTGGCACATTCCCGCAATGGCCAACGTGCCTTTTGCATCACACAGTAAAGACTTTAATCTGACCAGAAGAAGGTCATTCTCTGTTTGGATCATTTGACGTAACCTTTCCATTATCTTACCCTCTCCTCCTCTTTCAGGGTGTCATGGTCGGTATGGGTCAGAAGGACTCCTACGTCGGCGACGAGGCTCAGAGCAAGAGAGGTATCCTGACTCTGAAGTACCCCATCGAGCACGGTATCATCACCAACTGGGATGACATGGAGAAGATCTGGCATCACACCTTCTACAATGAGCTGAGAGTCGCACCAGAGGAGCACCCCACCCTGCTCACTGAAGCCCCCCTGAACCCCAAGGCCAACAGAGAGAAGATGACCCAGATCATGTTTGAGACCTTCAACGTCCCAGCCATGTATGTCGCCATCCAGGCTGTGCTGTCCCTGTACGCTTCCGGCCGTACCACCGGTAAGACTGACAGCGGGAAACAGCTGTTACCCATCGCACAGATTCACATACATAATACAAAAATACAGTTTATTATAGAACATATACAATGACTTATACAACCGATAAAAGTATACAACAATTGCAACACATATTATACTACCCATTTTACGCACACCTTTTACGCACAGTCGGCCAGCCTTTCTGGTACTGTTTACGTTCTTTTATAGCCCTTATGACATACACACATGTGTATCCGTATACATTCTCATCCAAGCACCCCACTCAGGCACACTTTTACGCTCAAACCTAAAATATTTGATCGCGTGGACTCTACTAAACTCTCACCATGACTCTCCTCAGGTATTGTGCTGGATGCTGGTGATGGTGTGACCCACAACGTCCCAGTCTATGAGGGTTACGCCCTGCCCCACGCCATCATGCGTCTGGACCTGGCTGGTCGCGACTTGACCGACTACCTGATGAAGATCCTGACAGAGCGTGGCTACTCTTTCGTGACCACCGGTGAGGAACTCAGCTTATATTACGAAAACAAAAACACCTGAAAGAAGCAACAGAGCTTTAAGGCGGACAACATGGAATCTAAATGATCATCTAACTAAAATTGTTATTATTTATTTATATTGCAACACATAGTGTACACAGTTCCCGATAATGCTGGAAATTAAGCATATCATTTTGGATTATTCAAGTCGATTACCGGTGAAAACGGGATGTGTGTGTTTTAAGAAACAACAACAATTCGCTTTCCACCTTTAGTAGATCAGCCCACTTAAGAGCGCGCACACGGTGCCTATGTTTCGTTTGTCACTCCCGACCAACTCTCATCAACTTGTCCCCCAACAGCTGAGCGTGAGATCGTGCGCGACATCAAGGAGAAGCTTTGCTATGTGGCTCTGGACTTCGAGAACGAGATGGCCACCGCCGCCTCCTCCTCCTCTCTGGAGAAGAGCTACGAGCTTCCCGACGGTCAGGTCATCACCATCGGAAACGAGAGGTTCCGTTGCCCTGAGACCCTCTTCCAGCCTTCCTTCATCGGTACGACAGACACTCCTTTATTTATTACGCAGCGCAGTTATTGTGCCAAACCAGACGCCCCCGGCTCCGCTTAACACTTGTCTTCTTATCTAACCAGGAATGGAGTCTGCTGGTATTCATGAGACTGCCTACAACAGCATCATGAAGTGCGACATTGACATCCGTAAGGACCTGTACGCCAACAACGTGCTTTCCGGTGGTACCACCATGTACCCTGGTATTGCTGACCGTATGCAGAAGGAAATCACCGCACTGGCCCCCAGCACCATGAAGATCAAGGTACATATTATGACAGCAACAACATTACAGTTCATCCCCACATTTAAATATTTGTTTTAAATGAATGATTATGCATGACTTCATGACATCACTTTACTGATCCATTGTGTCTCCCTCTCCCTCCTCCAGATCATTGCCCCTCCCGAGAGGAAATACTCCGTCTGGATCGGTGGCTCCATCCTGGCTTCCCTGTCCACCTTCCAGCAGATGTGGATCTCCAAGCAGGAGTACGACGAGGCAGGCCCCAGCATTGTCCACAGGAAGTGCTTCTAAATCTTCATCTCCATGCTTCTCCAATATTTACAACACCATCTATTTGGAGATCAAGCGAGAAGGAGGATCACCCTCTGCGTCGCAGCAACACTCTGCTGTCAATGGACTGTCTGTCTGCGCTGTTGACATGCATATGCATTTTTTTATTCTTTTAAAATTGTGCATATTGTTTAGCTGTTTGTTGTCTGTTGCACAGAAAACGGCTGTGAAAATCCACCACTGAACTATGCATCCACCCAAAAAGAAAACTTTAATAAAAAAGAATAACAACATGTTGCCCAATACATGTGAATGTAAGTGTATATACATATTGATAATTTATTAAAGTCCATTATTTGGTATTTTCGACCCTGGCCTTGTTTTTCTAATAGCGGGAGGGTAGTGGGAGAGGGTGAAAAACAAAAGCTTTGGGAAATAGAAGAAATACTGGAATGTGGACTATATACCAACATGAAGGCTGCATGCCCTCAAAACCATGGCAATCTTCTTAATGGGGTGGGGAGTGGAACCAAAAGCATCACAGCAATTAAATCCGGGAGAGACTTAATTGGCTTAAGCACGAGTGTGCCTGACACACTCTACTCATAAACCAATCAGCTGAACAGGTGCCAGGCAGGGGAAGTTCATAAAGGTCCATAGTTGGTCGGGTGAGAAGGAGGGGGGATCTATTTATCTGCCCCATCGGTCACTGCTGGCTGGGGGCTTCATGGGCGACAAGAGGTAGTGAAAGGTGACGCCTACAACTGCAAGGTCCGACAGTCTGAGTTTGACTTGCCAGGAATGCGCCTGCAGGGCAGCAGCGGCAGCTCCGCTTTAGACCGCGGGGATCAGCAGCACGGGACACCCGACACCCGGCTCTGAACCCCGTTGAGCTGTCCGGCTCTCAGTCCATCTTTAGGCAACACCGGACCCGCTGCCCTTTCCTTATATGCATATAGAAGCTCATTAGGTCAACTGGGTGTGAGGGTTTGGGTCTAGCCTTAGAGCACAATGAAGTATGTTGCGCACGCACCAACCTGTGCCCCCCCTCCTTGCACACATTATTTATATTGACCTAATACTGTGTGCAGCACAATTTCTCAATCGACAAGTTACTCCATTAAGCTATATTATTGAGTCTAAATACAATACAACTAATCGTCTTTTTTCATCGAATATAAATAATGATCAGCCAAAAACCGTGGATAAACGCCCCGCCCACACATCTTGACGTCCCGGTGGGGTCACCTGTTGCGGGTGTGTTTGGCTTTAAAACATTTTAAATAAACGTCCTGAAGTGGGCGGAGCTACGGGACGCTGCCCAGATTACAGCAGCGCGGTGGACCGCCATCTGTTCCGCTTCGCTCCCGTGAAACCCGAGTCCGGTGTAAGTATATTAACTTTCCACGCATTTAGACTCGCAGCGCTCCGAATGTCCGCTGTCCAGCCGTGCACCGTTTACGGACGAGTGGGGAGGGAGGGAGGGGAGGGGAGACTGTGAGTGACGTACTACGTTGTTGCTATTATCCGCAAGCGCTATCATGCGATTATTGGTGCTGTATATTGATGAGCTCACATCTATAATCAACCCGGACACATATGTTATGATGGCGGTATAACAGGGGGCGGCGGGCACCTCGTTTCACTAATGTTTTGACACCCTGTTGTGGTGCTGGAGTTAATGAGATCCGTGACGACGATTTTTTATGTGCCCATTTTTAAAGCCTGTAGACACAATAACAACAACAACAACAACAACGAAAACACCGACGTATTCCAGTGACGCTAATACGAAACACAAAACTGTGGTGATGTGTAGCACAGCCGGTAGCCTGTTAGCTATATTTATAGCCCGACGAGTGTTCATACGACGGTTGAATATTCAACGGTCGTTTATATCGCCTAAGCCAATCAGAGGAGGGGACGGCTTCTACGTCACCGCTAGAAGATAAAGTGGGCGGGTCTTGTAGCCGCGGGAAGCCTCCAGCTGCTCTGCCATTGGTTGCCCCGGTTTAAATGTTGTATGTAGCTGGGGTTTTTAGCGAATACGTTGTTTCTGCGTGTAAGATAGTGTAACTGCACGCGTAGTATTACTATTACGTTACACACACCCTCGCAGACGTATCACTTGTGTGAAGCGACGGGAGCTTTCACATGAAAGTGGAGCATGTTTACAGCGTCGCGGTCTGCTTGGTGATGGCTTTCAGCTCAGGATGGTGACCAAGAGGATGCGCTCGGAGTACATGAAGAAGTTCAAAGACCCCAAATGGGAGACCTACGCGAAGTGTTACGAGGAGATGCTGAAGTACCGGCTGGCCCGCAGGCTGTTGGAGCACACGCACAACCCCTGGTTCTGGAGTGGCACCGACAGCGACTCAGACTCTGGGGGAAGAAGCCCCCCTCCTCCCAGTAAGAACCAGGTCCACCCCGAGACCTGCAGCGGAGACGGGATGGAGGTTCAGCTGGAGGAGTGTGAGGGGGCGAGGATGGAGAGGAAGCAGCAGGAGCAGCTGAGCAGAGCCCCTGAGTCTGGGCCTGGGCTTCCTCTTCCAAAGGAGGACACAGGGTCAGCAGTCCATGGTAACAATGAGCCGCCATACGTGTGATTCTGTGCAACATGGTGGGATGTTTACAAGCTGCTCCTCTGTAACATGTGTTACATATTCACTCCTGTCAGGCTCATCACGGCCTGAAGGTGCCACAGAGACAGAAGCACCGGAGGAGAGAGAGGAGCAGACTCACAGCCAAGACCGAGGTAATTCAAAGTATACAAATGTACAAGTAAAAGATAATTAAGGGGGTGCCGCTGTTGTTTTTCCTTTTCTATTTTATTTTTTCTCTCTTTTTGGGGGGGTGTATGTATATATGTATTTATGTGTGTATGTATGTGTGTATGTTGTATATGCATGTGTATATATGTATCATTGTGTCCTGTTTTATGTGTGTGTGTATATATATGTATATATATATATATATATATATATATATATATATATAATGTATATATATATATATATATATAGTTTTATGTTTTTATCTGATATTTTTGTATTTGTTTTATGTTAATATGTCCAAACGATTTATTTTAAATGAAGTGACAAAAAAATATATATAATAGCACCGCCCTTGATAAGTGTCAGTGCCGTGTAAATGTACACAAGTCCTGAGGTGGAGTCGGATTCATTGTCAACATGAAAGAAAGAAAAACACATTGATGTGATGAGTAGTAGGGCGATGACACAGAGGCCGACTCCCACACAAGGAGACAGAAAACATCAATCATCCATGATTTATGAGCTTTTTGTGGACACAACGATTTAAAAAAAACAATGCAAACCTCAAGATGACATCTCAAATATAGAGACGCTCCATTCAGCACCTGCAACCAACAACCAAGAAACCAACATCAACAGGGACACCTAGTGCAGGAAGAGCGTCACAGCTGATCCAAATAAACAACACTCGGTTCATGGGATTTATTACAAACCTTTTATATAGAGATGTAGAAAAGCTGTGCTATTTATAATACTAACGTCACATTGTTCAACAAGTGACATAGAATATATCAAATGGGGTGTAGGCTGAGTGATCCAACACAGCCTCACTCATATTCATTCAGAAATCTTGTAAGAGAATGATTTGTTTCTTGCAGATGATTTACTGTGTATACATATTCATTCAGGGTCGTACGGTCATGGAAAACCTGGAAAAGTCATGGAATTTTAAAATGGTCATGTCCAGGCCTGGAAAAGTCAAGGAAATGTTGTTATATTCACATGTTTACTTAGCCAAGTTTGAAATAATTGATATGTTTTTTAAAGAAAGACGCTAAAAAATGCACAACATTTTCTAAATTGCTCATGTTTATACCGAGATTTCAATTGGGTCGTGAAAATTTGGTTTAAAGTCATGGAAAAGTCATGGAAATCCATTGGTCAAAATGTGTAAGAACCCTGTTCATTCCTCTGTTGTATCATGTATTTTGTGTGCTGCTTTAACCTGTTTGTCTTTGTAGAGAGAGACACTGGAGGAGCCAGACCACAGCAGAGTAAAGCCGCCAAATCCTCAAAGCAAATGTGGCGCTCCCAGCGGGTCAGGCCCGCGCCAGCAGAGCAGCCCAGGGACGACGGCAAGGACCGCAGACATCCCTTCGCTCTGTACGGGTCAGGAGAGAAGGAGGCGGACATGGCGAGCAGGAAGACGCACAACGTCGGCCCCGCAGCCTCGACCACTGAGGTGCTCTTTCTTTATGAGGAGGAGGAGCTACACGCGGCGACCCGTGTTGTGACGATGGGGAACTGACAAAGTTGATCTTTTTTTCTTCTTTTCCCGGTAGATCCACCAGTCGGCTCTTCGTGCCAAGACCAGGCGGGAGGTGGAGCGCCAGGTGCAGACCCAGACGACAGAACGGCGGAGAGCCACGACAGCCAACCTGGACAAGGACAGAAAGTTGGTTGAACCGGAATTCAACCCCTGGCTCACCGAGTACATGCGCTGCTTCTCTGCTCGCTCACGATAGGACACACACACACACACACACACACACACACACACACTCAAGATACCTACATCAGGGTGATTCCAGACAAAAATCAAAGCCATTATTGCCTACCGCCTCTAAAGTTTATATACACACAGCCGTAGAGTAGAGCACGGGGTGGATTGATTCATGCTTTAATGTGTATCGTACTCGCATTCAGGGGGGAAACTGAAAACACTTTGAGTTTGAGTTTAGTTTATTTCGATCAGCAAAATATAACAATCAGAATTTAACAAAAGAAGAAAGTGGCTGACCGAAATTCACTGTGTGGCTTATTCCCCCAGATGTGTACTAATCATGTTTTTACATACATCAATTGTATTATGTATATACAACAATAACTATTTTACAGGGTATAATAGACTCTTGTAAGAGATGGATCGAAAGTATAAGTATACTAAATAGATTTGTCAACTGAATAGAGATATTTTGATTGGAATGAAGAGTCTAAAATGCATTCTACAGCCATATTTGACTACAGTCCCTTTAAACAGAGACTGTACAACTCATGTGCATATCTTTTCTACAGGGATATCAAACCAGTGCACCTGGCTGCACGTCTGAATAGATTCAGCCATACTCATAAAAAAGCTTCTGAGATCTAATGAGCGTCCACGAACATGAAGAATGTGCATACACTTGTTATATGTACATATAGACACAACTAAACACACCTGCAGTAATATGTCTCTTAGCGCTGTGACCTGGGCTTTTGTAGATTTAAGGTTTTTTGTAGCATTATGGATGAATCCTGACTGACTTTGTTTGGATAAATAATGAATAAAACTCCGTCAAACTCTGCAAAATCCCAGTTGTGTGAAGCGGCACATTATCTAACGGTCTTTTTAATGTGGTCGTGACAGAAGGGTGTCAGTCACTGTTATTGACTTAAAATAGTCTCATCACATTCACGTGTGTGTGTGTGTGTGTGTGTGCGCGTGCGCGTGCGTGTGTGTGTTCTGTAGTTTAGTTCTTCTGCACCGTTGCAGTGAGAGAATACATGTTTGACTTTCAGAGTCAATGGAGGACTGAACATTGTGTCTCTGTGTTGCTATGGATACCGCAGCGTTTATGTCACAGTGACTCGTCACGGGACACAACAGATAGATTTGAAATGTCATAAAGCTTAATTCAGGTTCCTACTAAACAGAACAATCAATTGTTGATGCCAAAAATCTTCATCATAATTTCTTCTGAATATGCTTTAGAACCAAAAGTGGAACCTTAGCAAAGATGGACATTACGCTAAATGAGCATCAGAAATACACAAGCACATGTTGCTGATAAGATAAGATATTCCTTTATTAGTCCCAGTGGGACTAATAAAGTTTAAATAAGTTTAATAATGTTTAAAGCAGAATGCGCTCTGAAGCGGCAGCACCGCAGCACTTTGAGAAGTAGTCACCTTCCTGTAATAATGTGTAGATATTAATGTGGATACAGAATTTCTTGCTACTATTTGTCCTTTTGTGTCATTTATATCTCTGTATTATCGGTTCTCTGTGTGTAAAATCAGAACATTTTATTTGTACTTACATGAGAAAACAAAAAATGGACTCCTTTGGGGAATGGGTCCGGCCTTTCATCTCCAAACCACGAGAATCAGATCCCGCCGTTCCATAAAAGCTGGAGGACAGATTGTTTCTCCTTTGCACGACCGTATCGATGTTATTGACGTGAATATTGTGCGGAGAAAAAACAGGGTTGACGTTTAACATTTTCTCAGAATTGTTTTAAGTATTACATTCCTCGCTATTGTCATGATTTTATTGATTAGTGCTTCAAGACAGTTTTGTTTTTTTAGAAGTTGTGAACTTTGACAATCTCAGAAAGCAGAAGTGGAACAAGACATTTACTTTTTTAAATGTTGAGCGCAAAGAACAAACTTTTAAATAAAGATTTCCTCCATGTTTAATGACTCTTTTACTTGTCTCAGTTCTCTTTACAATGTATAGCAGAGATCCATCAAGCCTAAAAATACTCCTTTGAGAAAAGACACATTCATCACATTTGATCATCCGACCTACGAAATGTAATCAGGCATAAGAAGAAGAAATAGTTTATGAATAATAAAACACCAGAAGTACGTCTTACCTCCACAGTGGAGTCTGGCTTTAGAGAAGAAGCTTCTGCTGTTCCTCACATATTTAATTGATGACATTAGGGGAGCAACGATGACAGAGTAATGTAAAATTACAGGATACATAACATTTTGTTTACATTTGCTTTCAATTGACTGTACATGTTTTATTTGATGTGAAGTAAAAGACTGTTGAAGTTAAATTGCTGTGGTGCAAAGCTTTTTAATAAATCACTTCATTTTTCTACTTCGGTTCATCTCCACCAAACCAAACATATCATTTAGAAAACATTAAGAAATGAAATTTTTCTCAAGAAAAATATAAATAACGCAATATTTATTGAAGTTTTTATTTCAAAAACATATGCTTTTATCATACACAATAAATAAAAAATCCATGATATTGATAATGACGAGAAAAACATCCATAAATAGACAAAGGACACAAACACAACACGCCGACCTGACGTGGAGCGGCCGCAGCCACCATCAGATGAATGCTAATATTAAATATTTCTACAGTTTGGGCTTGATTTCAACGTGTTATGCATAATCATCGTGGGTCTTAAATGTTATAAAGATTAAAACCATAGAAGTGTTGTTTTTGTGATGCTTGAATACACAATCCCCCAGTTGAATTGTTTTTTGTAGAGTTTCCTGTGACTGGAATGAGCATAAAGAATCTTTGGAGACAAATGAAAATCAAAACACACGTCAGACGGCTTCACACGATGTTCAAACTTAAAATGCATTCAGTTAGTGTTCCATTGGTGTAAACATCATTTATAAATGACTCATTATTGGAATCTTTTGGGTAAAGGAGTCATTTGACTGAACATGCTACTGTAAATTAAAAGATGCTGTGACTTCCACACACATTTAAATAAACCATTGCTCACAATATTTCTTTTTTTTTGGTTTTGCATCTATGAGCTGATGACACAGTCTATAAAGAAATCCACATCGTCCCATTTACAAATAAACATAATTGCTGCAAACAGTACTGCCCATTTATACTGCTCACACACTGCCAGTGTATTGTGGCTAAACGTAACATTAACACAGTGGAGCATAAAACTGATGTTGGATGTGATATCTACTTTAATATACATATAATAACTCTTCATAATGAAATACTCTGATATTTTGCTTGAGAAAACATGCGTCGGTCTCTATGTACAGAAATACTGTACAGTGTACGAGATGCTGTCGTGCCGAGGAGGACATTCTTTACCGGGAGAGTAAGAAAGGATACAGGGAGCGTGAGATGGAGTCAGACGGCCGTTAGTGGTGCGATTAAAGCAGGAAGTCAGAGCAGGTGCGGAGCAGAGGGAAGTTCCATAGTACCAGAGGGTTTTGGATATGCATGTGGTTAAGGAATCGTTTTTTCAATGTGTTTTCTTGCCAAGAATTATGTGAGAAGATCGATATCTTATGTCTATGCATCAAGTATACCTGTGGGGCCAAGAGGCAAAGAAGCGTCAGGGTAGTCTGGCTGGATCCACAATTTAAAAATCCACCTAACAACGGTGTAAAACGCGTGTTTATTTGAACACGAAAAGATTTTTTTACCCCAAAATGGAACGTTTTCCTTAAAGTGAGTAGGACTTAGTAGTATCTCCTTTGAGGTGGCAGACTGCAACGAAATACTGAAAACACAATGAATAAATATGAGGGAGTTTTTTCAGTCAATTTTTCTTTTTAAGCCTACACACTGGTCCTTTAAGTATTCCAGATTGAAGGTATATGGAATATTAATAAATGATATGTACTAAGCTGGAAGGTCAGCAGGTGTAAGGGTGAATAAGAGAGAGAGAGAGAGAGAGAGAGAGAGAGAGAGAGTGAGAGGTTCCATACATGTCAGTATGGACATCCTGATTGGAGGGCGAGGAAAGGTCTCGTCCAATGGTGGAGCAGAATGTTGGAGGGGTGGGCTGTCTCTGGTTACCGTGGAGATGCTCGGAGTTCTGAGGGGGGCTGGGAGGTGCAGCCGTAACAACAAAAAGGTGCTGAAGGTTGGTCTGAAAGGTCAAAGGTCAGAGGAGTCACCAGCATAGCAACCTGAACCCTGGTTCCCCCATGGCTGTTCTCCTGGTCGTCACCAACCCGCCAGAAACACCCTGGTCACACGCACAAAGAGAGACATAAAACATCATCACTTAGTTGTGACTTATCGACAAATGGTGTATTATTGATGAACCCGATGAGTGCATCTTATTGACTCATTATTGGGGAAAGAATAGCTTAATGCTCTCTGTCGTGTACTTACATTGTGGTCCAAAAACAATTAAAGCAGATCATGAGCACAAATCTATATAATGATGGACACTGCGGCTGGAAATACCTTGTGTATTCTTGTTTGAGTATCGTTTCCTAAATACTAGTGACCAGCTATTTTGGGAAAGTATTCATCCTCTTAGTTTATGAATTAAGTACCATTTAAAATGTGTGAATATTTAATTCTTCAAAAGCAACATATGGATATGGATCTTAGAGCCAGACAAGCTGGGGAATAATATTAGTCTATTCATGGGCTGAGAAACAAAAACAAAATAAGGAATAAATACAGCCTCATCCTTTCAGTGACTCGTGAATGATTACGGGCATGTTGATCGTCAACAATAACAGTGAATCTCAAAGATGCTTCCTCTCACATTTATTCATGAAGCAGCTAAATAAATAGTTTTTGGACTAAAGTCAAATTATGGATGGAGGGATGCTGAGTGCAGCAGACACAAAGCGTGAGAGCAATGAGCAGAATGTCGAGTCGCTTCAAGCAACAGAAGGAAATCCCTTTTCCTGTGGCAGAGTTAATATCATCATCATCTCGCGTAAAGCACAAAGGTCCAAACCCGCGGGCCCTTTCACCTCGTCTGTGAGCGGCGTGGGGGCGCGTCCACTAGCAGCTACACTCCTGGGTTCCCTGTGGCTGACCGCGGCGAGGAGAACGCAGCTGTCGTAGAGCGGCGTCGCCGTACTGGATGCCCGAACCCATCCGCTCTGGATCCAGCTCCCCTGGAAATCAGACAGGAGGAGTGAGGACGGAGACGTGGGAGACTGGGCTTCATCATGGCATCGCAAACCTGGCATTTACTTTTCTGTAAATAATCCTTTTTATCAAATAATAAACAATGTTTGTTTTGGCTTTAACTTTGAAAACGCTTGATGAGGACTGCTACAGTCTGGAGTCGTACACCAGCCTGTCTGCTTGATCCTGGGAGGATGAGAGGGGCTTTAGAGGCGGGGCTCTGGTTATAGGGGAGGATCGCGGTTCCTACCCGACTCGATCTTGTTGAGGATTTTCCGAGCGCACTGGACAAATGCCTCTTCCACGTTCTCTCCTGTTAGAGCGCTGGTCTCCAGGAACATCAGCTCTGCACGCACACGCACACACACACACACACACACACACACACACACACACACACACACACACACACACACACACACACACACACACACACACACACACACACACACACACACACACACACACACACATACGGCAGTTCAGTCAGTGACGTCTTTAAAACATATTTATTGTAAGCAGCATAATTACTTACTGAACTTCAGAAAGATCTAGATGACAATCTAAATACCAAAACAATCCTTCCACTAACAACAATAGGTCAACAAGCTCCCCGGGTATGATGAGACGTTTTGAGAGGAACGATCAGAGCATTACTGTGTTATAAACTGTGGAACCTACCGTTCTCCTGAGCAAAGCGTGACGCCTCTAGGAACGTGACCTCTCGGTCCGCATCCAGGTCCTTCTTGTTTCCACAAAGGATGATGACGATGTTCTGACTGGCCAGCATCCTGGCGTCGGTCAGCCACGTGGTCAGAGCGTTGTAGGTCTCCCGGCTGCAGCGCACGGAGACAGAAGGGTTACATTGTAGAGAGGAGAAGAGGGCGAATCTGAAATCATGCTCTGTGATTGGCTAGGCTGATTTACCTTGTGATATCATAGACCAGCAGAGCTCCTGCTGCACCTCTGTAGTAACTCCTGGTAACAGACCTGACACACAGACACACATGCAGAAAAACTCAGTCAATGTGAGCGTGTGGTCAGATTTTATGAAAATGTACACGAGGCCCGAGAGGCCTGAGAGACATCAGTGGTTCCCAGATTCTGATTTGTTATTGAAGGACTGCTTGAAAGCAGCAGACTTGGTGAGTGAGTCATGATGCCCGTCTTTCCTTTGGAACACAAACAACCCCCTTTCTCAAAGCAGATGTTGTATCTGTTACTCTGTCTTTCACCATAGTGTGTTACATTAGATTTTAACAGTATGCACGTGGGTGAATAGACATGACCGATGTGCACAGGCTCTGGAATGTGTTGGGAAAGAGGGGATGATTAAATTTGCTTTTGGCCATTGACAGTTCTGTTTGTATGTATTTTTCCCTACCGGAACCTTTCTTGTCCTGCAGTGTCCCAAATCTGCAGTTTGACCATTTTGTTGACCACATTGATGATCTTAGAGCCAAACTCTACTCCAATTGTGTGGTTGGATTCATCCTTAACTGAAAAACAAAATAAATTGGGTTTATTATCAGATGCAGAACATATTGATGACCTACAGCGTACCTGTTCATCGAGGAACTTAACGCCTCCAGAGACACGTTTCTCTCTAACCGACATTGAAAGTAAGGCTCATCTAATTTGCACATGAATACAATACTGCACTTACAATAGAGGTCAGACCAACTGTCTGCTAACCGTAAATAATGAAGGAAACGTAGCATCTTTCTGACTTACATCTCTTCTCTATGAACTGGTGCAACAGACAGGATTTGCCCGTTCCGGCATTTCCAATAACCAGGAATTTAAACAGGAAATCTGAGGTGAGAAAACACAGAAATGGTCATGTGTACATCCAACATAGTGTGTCTGTGTTGTTGCAGCCTACATGATTGTCATACCTAAAGCCTCAGCTGTGACATTATTATTGGACAATATCAGCTTATCACAGTTACATTGATATCAATATAAATACATGCCATCTGATATGCATTGGGAAATTGTCAGACATGTTTGTGAGTGTATAAACACTGTCACCATTCTATAACAGTAATATGTTGTGCTCAGTAGATGTCTTGATCAGAATTATTCAATAACCATATTTGATGTTGAATATTTGTGTAAGGATACAAATAGCAGCTAGATATATCACTTTTCCCCTCAAAAGTATATTCCATACAGAGAGAGAACATAATACAGCATCGTGGTACAATGTGTCCAGGCACATAGCTTTGAGGGTGTACACGTATACACTGTGATTGTGTATAGTAGTAGTTCCACTTCTTTAGATCCTGATCATCTTAATGTAAAATGTTGAAACTATGACAACAATCCCCACGAGCCAATGCATCGCCTCGATACGTATCCCCGTCGTGTATTGTATGTGCACCATAGTACAGGATACACATCTCAGCTCCATCATCCTGCAGCCCTTTCCTCTGATGTCAGCTAACCTCTGTGGTCATTTGCAACCTTCAAAAAACAAATATTTCATCCGCACATCCTGAGTGAAATCTACTGTTTAAGCTCTTTGGTATTACTTTCGCTGACATTGCATTTCTTAAGGCCAGTAGCCTTCCGTTAGCCTGTCCGCTATCTGTTTACCGTGAGAAAAAGCTCTCTCGGCACACCTGCCTCATCCCGTGTCTGTGGCTACGCGAGAATATGATCGACGGCCCTTAAAACAAGCCTCCTTACCGTATGATTCCGACATCACCAGTGTGGAGATTTGATAGCAAAATGGAAGGAAATAGGAAATAGAAGTTGACAAGACGGATAGCTCGCTAAGTTAAGGCAAATAGTCCTGTTGATGATTTACGCGGATTCCAGCTGATTGTCCCCTCCGACTTCCCGTACGTGGTTCGTTTTTTTTCCTTCTTTAAAATTAAAGCCGAGCCGAGTGGTGTAATGCACGCAGACCGCCACAGGGGGGCGCTAGTGGAACAGCGTGTTGAGGCGTCTGACCCAGACTTCTGTCACTCAATACCATTCAATTTTATGATAAGTACATTCATAAAATAATATTAAAATAAAAAAAGTATGCAATGATTGTGTACATAGTGGAAATGCTAAGCAATCATTAGGAAGTAGCGAGTAAATACTCCACTTACAACCTACTCTCCAGCCCAGAAGGCGGCGGTTAGGTCCGTGTGCCAACCGCCAGTAAACCTCAAAGTAAAAGAAGAAGAAGTGGCTAGTGGCTAGTGGCTAGCCTTGCTGCAGGCTTTATTTAGGAAAATATGGCTGCTGTGCTCCCCGTCAGACCGCCCTGCGACAGCAACCCCGCTACTCCTGGAGCACAATCCCTTAAGGTAACATTTATATTCCCGAACAACAACAACAAACACACGAATAATACTGATATCGGTTCACGGAGCTCTGCACTGTTTGTGGCTCCTCAGCTAACGGCTAGGTATCTGTCCGACGGCTCCCTGCGTCCATGGCCATCCTTTTGTTTTTACGCGTGACCTTTGGGTGGTTTATTAGTCCCGAAACTAACATGTATCAGTATGTGTTCACATGTGAGTCCCACTGTGTTGATATGAGAGGTTTGACGGTGGTAACGTGAGCGCCTCTGTGCCTTCCCAGTTACCGCCTTGACAACTCTACTTACATGCTCCCGTATTTGTTTTGTTTACTACCTCCATAAATATATCGACCTTTTCACAGATTCACGTGTTGTTTGTATCTTAATAAATAAATAAATAAATAGCTCCATATGGGTAACCAGATGTATCCTTATTCGGATGTGAAAGCAGAACATTACATACGATACTTAAATCCCCTTAAATAAAACGTCTTAATGTAAGATACTTTTAGGTATTACGTTTTTTAAATGTGTTTGGACCAAAATACTTAAACAAAACAAATTATCATGCCTAAACTGCTCTTTGGTTCTATGAATTATGCATTTTTTCTTGAGATGTGATGCTGAGTGTGTATTAATTATTTTTTAACATCTTATCTACAGTCTGCCGTCAACATACAATCATTTTAACACATGGCGGACTATTGTTTTTGCATGCTTATGTTTCAATAATGTCCTTTCAATCTTCAACTGCTAGAATGTGTTTATGTGTGTGACACAGTCCACCACCTGTACAGTTTATCCTATTTATTGTCTAGATACTGAAGAAGCAAGAGCTGAATAAATAGTCATGTTTCTGCTTCATCGAAAAAGGGGGATAAAGTGATTTTTATACCTGCTGTAAAAAAGTGAAACTACAAACGAGCTAAATACAAAGTGCGTCCTAAAGAGCAGCAATATGAATACACCAGTGAGCGATATCAGGGCTTCAACAAATGTGATGATCTTGTAGTTTATTTCTTTAGTCTAATCATATTGCATACAAAATATACATGTAAATAATTGTGTTTTTAATTTTCTTCTGTAGGAGGATGTAATTGAAGAGGAGTCCAATGATGGCAGCCACATTCCCAAAAGAAGGAGAATGTGTTCGGGAGACAGCTCTCGAAGCTGTGACACCTCCAGTCAAGACCATGAGTAGGTTGACTTCATCATTGGCAAATAATACGTTATGGGCTCACATGGTTTCATTGTTATCATATAATTATGATGTATAATGCATGTACTGCACTGTAGTCATCTTCAGGTGTTCCCCCTATTACATACATTATTCATAATATTTTGTCTGAGGTTTGGTTGAGTTTGCTGTCCTAGCTGAGAACCTCTGAGTCTCTCTGATTCCAATAATATTCTCAATCCTCATTCAAGACCCCTGTTGTCTCTCAATCCGCCTGCCAGCCCGACCTATTTCCCAGCAGAGAACCTCACGGAGTACAAGTGGCCTCCAGATGACACCGGAGAGTATTACATGCTGCAGGAGCAGGTCAGCGAGTATCTGGGAGTCACATCCTTCAAGAGGAAGTACCCCGGTAAGACAGAGGTCAACATCTGAAACGGTCCACTGTTTAAATGCTCAGGGAAAAAGTGATACTCTCTCTCTTTCAAAATACAATCGATATTAATACTATTTATTTAAAATATTATTCCTGGAATATTAATAATAATAACACAATGGCAATACTTAGTATAGGCAGGGATGTGTGTGTGTGTATGTTTGTGTGTATATATATATATATATATATATATATATATATATATATATATATATATATATGCAGGCACGTGCACAGATAGAGCCCTAGTGGTGCTCAGCCCCTTTGCCCTGGCTGAGAAAAAATAAACAAACAAAAACTCACGAAATCCATGATTTCAAAGCTTTGCAGCTGTTTACTGGTGTTAGTTATGTTTAGAGAATAGAGAGAGGGAGAGAAGAGAGAGAGAGAGAGGGGCAGAGGGAGAGGAGAGAGAGAGAGGGACAGAGAATGAATTCTTATTTTGTTCTATTTAACAGGGGCTAGTCTAGGATTTGCTTGGCCAGACTGAAACAAATCATAATGCCTCTCTCGTATTGTTCAGAGGGCCAAATGTGGAGGGGGGCGCAAAAAATGCGCCCCCCTCTGAGAAAAAATTTAAAGAATTCAATTAGATTTTTTGTCACTGCCGGAGCTTGAACCCAGGACCTTCTGATCACTGAACGGGCGCTTCTACCAAATAAGCCACAGTGCCTACATGCATTTCTTTTCACACTGCATCAATTTTTCTTTTCTACCAAAAGTACAAAACCATAACATTGTTTAAAAAAAACACACGAGTGATGCTCGCCTAATGTGCGACCCATTAGCCAATCATAATGCTTGTAATTTTGTTGCTATATTATAATTCATCTTTATTCATAAAGGAAATGTAAGCTAGCGGTCTGATGCTGCCAGAGGTCATATTGCTGCTTATGCATCAACTCTGTCAGAATTAGTTTTTGGCATTGGGTGCCCTTTTTTGGAGTTTGAGCACCTGCCCCCCAAAATGTCTGTGCATGTGCTTGTGTGTATACTATATATATATATATATATATATATATATATATATATATATATATATATATATATATATATATGTATATGTATATGTATATATATACATATTGTTTTATTATTCCAGTAATAATATTTTAAATTACGTGTGTGTGTGTGTGTGTGTGTGTGTGTGTGTGTGTTGATGTCACTCATTTTTCTCCTGGTCTGCCCAGATGTAGGCAGCTGTTCTTTGGATATTGATGTTGTTTCTTTGTCCCTCTGAAGACATGGAGAGAAGAGACTTGTCCCACAAGGAGAAGCTTCACCTGCGTGAACAGAATGTCATTACTGAAACGCAGTGCACTCTGGGTAGGCGCCCCAGCGAACACTCTCAGACCAGATCTAATTGTAAAATTGCAGTCCCAGTGTGTGTCTGTGTGTGTGTGTCATTGTATCTTTTGTGTTTCTTTTTAGGTCTGACAGCTCTGCGGAGTGACGAGGTGATAGATCTGATGATAAAAGAGTATCCCATCAAACACTCGGAGTATTCGGTCATCCTGCAGGAGAGGGAACGGCAGAGAATAGCTAAAGAGTACTCTGTAAGTATACAAGCTAACGGAATACAATGAGGATTACTGTAAAATGTTGTTTTACAGTAATTCATATAATAATAGTCCTCCACATACATGTATGGACTCTCCTCTGACGCTCTCTGTCTGTTGTCTTTTGTAGCAAATGCAGCAGCAGCAGAACCCTCAGAAGGTGGAGGCCAGCAAGGTCCCCGAGTACATTAAGAAGGCGGCTAAAAAAGCGGCGGAGTTCAATAGTAACTTCAACAGGGAGCGGATGGAAGAGAGGAGAGCGTACTTTGACCTGCAGACGCATGTAAGTCCAACCTCGAAAAACTGAGACTATACAGGAGTTCAGAAGAGTTATTAAAGAATCAAAGGCTTTGATTTGATGGTTTGTAGGTCTAAAAGACAAAGATGTTTAAGAAACACATATTTTGAGTGCAGCCACACCAGTATTAAGACTAATGCTTTATTAGCACCCTGCTAACTTTCCCCATTTGCCTGAACAACACATTTTTAGGGGAATATAGAGATTTCTATCGATGTCTAAGTGTCAATTGGATTCAGAAAAGACCTTCTGTGTACGTGTGATTTATTTAATTTTTTGTGTTTACTCAGATTATCCAGGTGCCCCAGGGCCGGTTCAAGGTGCTGGATCCAGAGATGACGAAGACGGGGCCTTACCCGGTGGCTCTCATCCCGGGACAGTTCCAAGACTACTACAAAAGGTACAGTCCCCACTTTTCAAGATGGCAAACCACCAAATGATGTTCCCTTTCCCTTCTGGGTCAAACCGGATAGTTCCTGTTCCTGTCTTCTGTATGCTGAATGCTTTTGCCCTGATGTGTTGTGCACGGCAGGTACTCTCCCAATGAGCTGCGGTACCTGCCGTTGAACACGGCTCTGTTTGAGCCCCCGCTGGATCCAGAGCTCCCCGCGCTGGACTCTGAACCCGACTCGGACGACCCCGAGGATGGCAAGGGGGACAAAAAGATCAAGAACTCTTCTGTAAGACATTCAGCCGTGTACAAATGCTCTCGTGGACCACGAGTCCATGTTGGACTGGGGGTCCAGACGCCTGACGGTAGATGTCTGCAGCTGCAGGATTCACCTCGTCTCCACGACGTCCCTCTGGAGCCCCTCGTCCTTCACTCTTTCTCCTTCCTTTCCTGCGTCTCTGCAGAACAGTTCTTCCGGCAACACGTCGGACGTGGAGAGCCAAGAGGGAGCGGGGAAACCGGGCCCCAAGTCCAAAGCCAAAGACAAGATGTCCACGCCGGGAAAAGACAGCAGCCAGCGCCATCCTGCATCCCACAAAGTCATCCCCGGGTACAAGGTAGAGGACAAAAGCACCTGAACTCTTCTCCAACAACAGCAGCAGCACTTTTCTACCCCCCCCCCCCTTTCCCCTCCTCCCCCTCCTCCTCCTCCTCTTTCTACTACTACCACTCCTTTACTCCATTCATCCCGCCACCCCTCCCTAGCTTTCTTCACTTTGTTCTCCGACTTCTACTGGTGGTCAGCTTTTCAGCTGGGACAACCTGATCCACACACACACACACACACACACACGCACACGCACACGCAAAGACACACACACACACGCACGGAGTCACACTTTGGGGGTCCTCTCTCCAGCTTTTGTTCTTATGATTGCCTGGTGGCTTTTTGTTTTTGTTTCCCCCTCTTCGTACCAGACTGTAAGCAATAAGTACATTTTAAAGGAACAGTTCACTTGTTTCTTTTCCCGCTGCACTTTGACTTTTGGGGTTTTTTCGGCGAAGACAAATTTGAACTTTAAAAGTTTTTCATTTTGAATGTCTTCAATATACCTCTTGTCTGTCCTCACTTGTCAAAAAGAGATTCTTCCTAGACAAGCAAGTGGATGTTTTGGCTGCTAGTTTTCCCGTTTTTTTTAGAAGAAAAGTCTTGTTACTCTGACATAAAACATATAAACCACATTCAAGTTGTGGTTGCTTTTAAAAAGTAGTTGATGTTATTAACACTAGATACTTTAAAGATTTATATCTCAAGTGTGGAATGCACTTAACCCTCATATTTGAAGTGTGTATTGGTATTATAAAATGCTTTCATGATACACCATGTGATGTGCTGTTTATCTGTTAATAGGTATCACACAGCTGTTAGACGTGAGGTTCTCTTGTCCTTATGATGTCATCTTGGAGAGATGAGGACATGCTGACCTTGTTCACACTGGGGCTGAGCTGAGCTAGAAGTGTCTGTAGGACGTCTGTCTGGGTTCTTACTCCGCCGGACGACCCCCACATCAGCTCACCTTTCGTTCATACGTCGTTGGTACTCATTTTAAATAAATACCTAAATGTTCAAATGGGGAGTATTCAGCCCACTGGGCTAGAAACGTTGATATTTTGATCCATTTTTATAATTTTTATATAAACCTGGCAGACGAAAATACCTCAAATATGCAGGTATATTCCCGTTAATGCGAGTTTGATGGTCCAGTCGAGTTCAGCTCAGCTTTGTGGTGTGGGCATGGTCCTTTTTCTAGTGTATGTTACCAGTTCCAGTGTGTTTACGTTTTGACTTGACTTTAAGTCATCAGATCATTTTGCATATATGCGTTTGAGCTTGCAGACGTGGCATGTTGGTAGCCAGAATGAACTAGTTAACTATTAGTCAGTGAAATAATGTCCCTGTACTGTTTCTGTGATGAGCGCAATAGGACCTTGAGATGTGATACCCTTCAGGCATTTCTAATTTGGGAAAATGCAGAAAAGTCGACTACGATCAATATTTTTGTAGCTCTGTTAAATCGGCGAAAGTAAAATACCTGTGAAGTTGAAATGTACCCGTCTCTTTCGGCGGTAGCATTTTCGCCCAGTTTTCAAAGTTACGGGTTTACAGATGTCTGATTATTGCCGTCTCCCCAAAAGACGCCACATGTGACGGCAACACGAGCCGAGTAACGAGACCTCGCTCCGGTCTGACGCCCATCGCCAGTATGCGCAGCGGTTAATGATGACCTCATCGATAGTAGAGTGGTGTTTCACAAACGGCTCACGAATAAAAACTATTCTGAACGACAAAGGAATTAGTTGAACTAATTGCCTCTGGGTCAGTGTTTTGTCCAGGATGTGTCAAAGAGGATACATGTTGCATGTTAACATGTTAAATATATATATATATATATATATATATATATATATATATATATATATATTGCACCATTTAACATGACGTGTTAATGATAGAGATTCGAGGAAATCAGTCACTCGGAGAGCTGTGGCTCAACCGCCTTTCTGGAGCTTTTACGCTAGAGGAGACATTTGGGAGATAAAAGTATTGTGTTCAATGTGTTACGAAGATGCATAAAGTAATACTATATTGATTCGATTTTTTTTTCTTTCTTTTAATCGCTCTTATTCTTCCTTTCTGGCTTGATGCTTAGAAAGAGTTCAGAATGTTTGTTGTTTTGCATGCCAGACGTACTGAATGAGTGAAAGATGTGGATGAGCTTCATCAGGTGGTCAATGTGCATTTGGCCAACGCCTATGGGACGTTGTGAGGCGCAGCTAACGGGTTAGCATCACCGTGCCGCCTATCTACTTTACAGAAATCTCAGTCAAAGTCAAACATGATGTTTAAACCGTATGATCTGCCGCTCTATGAAGTTAGTTGACTTAGTTGTGTCTCAGTATGTATGCCTCTGTCTGAATTATACGTCATGTTGAAAGGTGTATGGCCCAATAAAAACTAGCTGCCAGATCACGGGCGGCTGTAGCTCAGTGGGGTAAGGGGGTCGTCCTGCAACCCCAAGGTTGTCGGTTTGATCCCCGCCCTCCCCATTAGTTGCAAGTCGAAGTGTCCATGAGCAAGGCACTGAACCCCCAGTTGCATCACTGCAGCCCACTGCTCCTTAATCACTAAGGATGGGTTAAATGCAGAGAATACATTTCGTTGCATGTGTACCTGTACTCTGTGCAATGACAATAGATTGAATCCAATACAATACAATTTAAAAGCAAACGCGCCTGAAAAGTGAGTTCTGATTGTTTTTTAAAATATGTCTTTTATGTGCATAAAATACAGCATTTCTTGTGTTTGACCAAATTCAGTTAATTTAGAATAAAACGGGATTCAACCTCATGAACTTGCTCCTGTTCTATTTTCCACTGAAGAAGTGTTGAGTGTGCAGGCATCAGCACACTGCTGGACACTGCTGGACACTGCTTGTAATGTAAGCATTTCACGTGGCCGCAAATACATTTAGACACCGGTCAAGAGTCAGCGCACCGGCCAAAGGTGTGAACTGTTGACCTTTAAGTAGAAGTATAGATGAGACTATATCTGCATAGTGAGCATGGATGAAAGTCGACACGGCTCTACTTTTCTCTTTCCCCCCTCCTGCTGCTGTCTGTCTAGTTCTTTTAATTCTCTGCTTTTTGTTTCTGGTCTTGAATTTTCCTCATTTCCAAACCATGTCCTTTATTGACCCAACGTCTCGTCCCTTTGGCCGTTTAGTGTGACCCGCTAACTTCCCGTGAGGAGACGTTTTAATGAAGGATGTCACTGCCTTGAGGCTGTCGAAGTAAACACACTGCTAACTTCCTAAGTCACTGGAAAGCAAAGTTGATTTGGTGAATATTTAACCATAAAACAAACTTCCCTAAGCATAAATGTGTTGTATGCTTTAAAGATTGTTGCAGCCCAAATACATAAAAAATCGCTCGATATTTCATGTTTTAATAGTGTGGCTTCCTGCAGAGGAATCCATGTGTTCAAAGCATCGCATGCGTCTTGTTTATCCCCGTGACATCCTTCTTTAAATGTCCCCCCGCCGCCTGATCGTTCTGCTCCTGACTCTGTTCAACTCAAAGCTAACTTTGCATAGAAAGCAACTGCAAGATTCTTTAAATTCATCTGCTCCCCATCCGGCCATCACTTGACTAGCGTGACACTAAATCTGCTGTAGTTTACAGATGCTACATGCATGCAAGAGGGTTTGTTTGGCACCCTGCAGCTTTTTCTTGCATTTGTACCGTGAGATGTGCTTTAATGTCCTGGTACCTAAAGCCTTCTGCAGTTTATTGTGAAGAGTTCTGTTGCGGCCCAGTAACCTGGGGGCGTTCCTCGCTACAAAGAAAACAACAATGACCCAGCTCGGTAGCAATTAAAACAATTTCACTTAGTCGGACCGAAGCTTTAATGCCATGTGATGCACTTTGTGTATAAAGTAAAGTACTCGGCATATAATTCATATAGTGGGCCCCGAAATGTAGAATATCCTTTGTTAGGAAATGCTGATTTTGTGTAGTTTTTTCTCTCCAGGCATTAAACGTTTGTTTAACTAAATATATTGTCCATGAGGATACACGTGTTTTTTATAGCATTATTCTGCCCTTGCAGCCTAAGGTCATTCCCAATGCTATTTGTGGCATTTGCCAGAAGGGCAAAGAGGCCAACAAGAGGGGCCGGCCAGAGGCTCTCATTCACTGCTCCCAATGTGATAACAGCGGTAAGTTGGCACTGTTGACTTCTAAAGGACACTTCATTGTTTGTTTTGCATACACAACATCAGTTAAATGTATTCACTTATGATACCAGGTGTATTTTTTTTTTTGTATAAACTATTCTCCCCAGAATAAGGTGATTACTTTTAAGATAAGCAATGACTCTAAATATCTTTTTAACCTCAGTGGTTAAATACAATTCAAAGACAATTGAAGAGGTTATCATTGGCTAATTAATCATTTCTATTATAAGTAAAGGACATGTTGAGATTTCATTTCATTGTATAAACAATTTTTTTTAACTTTAAGACGAGTATTTAACTGCCTGGGTAAACATTAAGAGGGTAACGTGTAAAGTTAAAAGTAATAAGCATATCATTTCCTTTCCAAATTATGTATACCATCTGAGCATTTACAAAGACACAGTGGTCCAAAGTGCCTGTAAAGGTTTTCATCTGTCGGGGGGTCAAACATTGGCCAATTTAGAGGCAGTTATGACAACATGGGGGAAAAGGCTATTTCTTTGTTTTGAGATGGTTCTGATTTAATATCAATGGGCACCGTTTTAACTCTATATATGTTTATGTATTTCCAACAAGCTTATGTTACAATAGATGTGTGGGAGCACCTGGTAACTTTATGTCTGTTTTTGTGTCCCTTGTGTTTTTGTCTGACTTGCTCCTTCATGTGTGTCTGTGCGCATGCGTTGTGTAATTATTTGTGTGTGTATGCACGTTTGCTTCTGTCCGTGTGCCTCATGTGTCCGCCCACTTTAGGCCACCCGTCCTGCCTGGACATGAGCAAGGACCTGGTGGGCGTGATCCAGACGTACCGATGGCAGTGCATGGAGTGTAAGACGTGCACCGTGTGTCAGCAGCCTCACCACGAGGACGAGATGATGTTCTGCGACAAGTGTGACCGAGGGTACCACACGTTCTGCGTGGGCATGGACTCCATACCTACTGGTGAGTGGATGGGCCCAAACACGAGCATACAGCGGGTCTGTTTGTATGGGCAGACGGATACGCAACCATGCACTCGGTGACTGGACAACAAACACTACGAGAGAAAAGCAGACTTGTACACACATAATGTCCATTAGTCATTCACCTTTTTTTATTATTATTTAAAGTAGGTTTGTAGTTTTTGTTTAGTCTCTTTCATCTTGATAAATGGCTTCTCTCTGTCTCCACAGGCCTTTGGGTGTGTGAGGTTTGCGACAAAGATTTCACGACACCCAAGAAGAAAGGAGGAGCGAAGACACCCAAAAAGTCCAAATCGGCTCAAAAATGATCAACGGCATCGATAACCACGATAACGTGACCAGATTCAACACAAATGCACGTTATTGCATTTGTTCAATCACTTGCAGAAGCGATACATTTTAAATATACAAAATACCAATAACTGAAACACAAAGACGCTGGTCTTTGTTGATTGACAGGTCTGTAAATACACAGGTTAACACGAGTAAACAAGTTTATTGAACTTTTTTTTCTTCTGAGAGCTCGGATGACATCAGCAAGGCAGGCCTATCATTTGAGTCACAATCAGTTAAACACTGAATTTACTTGCCATCTCCAAATCAAACTTTTAATATTGTATGCGATACCTCAAATGGACATGCTCAACGTTATCCACATTATACATTCACTGTAGCAGAGCAGCCCTTTTTTTTGTAATGGTAGACATTGACCTGGTACAATGTGGCTCAACATTTTTTATATATTATGTATTGTCCGTCAGTAATATTTTAAAACATATTTGTATTAATGTCATAGTCACTGAATTGTGTTTTTACATTTTTTATTTGTTTTCTTCTAATAAAAGCTCATTGGAAAATACTTGTTTATCCCAAATCTATTGTGTAACATGTTTAATTGAATCTCCGGTTTGATACCAAAGAAACAAACGAGTGCAGAAGAAATAAAATGACTTTTTTAATTTTTAATGCTTACCTTTTAATGGTCCTTGGAAGTTGAAATTACTAGAATTTAAACTAATGTTTTAATTGAATTAAGTTAATGTGCTTGTAATGTTATTATTATTTCAGTCAAATTGTTATAACATATTATTTTTTTATGTTGAATGAGATTTATTCTATTTTTTTAAATTCTGAAATAAATCCCTCCATTGTGATGGCCCTGCTGTACCACCAAACAGCCTGTGGGGGGCGCTCTCGCTCAGATCTCCTCTGAACAGGCCGGTGTGATAACCGTAAAAGAAAAGGCTGCCACATTACGGTGATACAGCGACTTTACGCGACTCGAGCTTCAACACCTTTGGATTCCCGTAACAACAATGCCTTCAGCCAGCATGTTTGGAGATACCGGGAAGATGAGGGATTATCACTACACCGGCCCGGTGGAGCACCGCTTCTCTCCCTACTCGTTCAACGGAGGGTGAGAGCGCTTTCAACTGTCGGCTGGTTAGCCTGCGTGCTAACCTTACATACAAACGGGCTGTGCTAACTAGCGACCGGCTCAGCAACGAGATCAAACTAAACAAAGGTTGAATTAAGCGAAAGTACGCGAGATCATGCATTGTTTGGGACATCAAGTATCATCTTCATCTTAAAATAAAGATAAAGTTAAAGATGCACGTTTATTACGTATTCAGTTTCAAAACGGTAGCTTAGCTTCCTTTAGCATGTATCTGGAGAACCGTCTCACCTTGGATGTTTTGGGTCATAAGATGAGTGAACCAGCGTGTGTTGTGTGCGGTGTGGTTTTTCAGAACCGTACTAGCTGTTGCTGGGGAAGACTTCGCCATCGTCGCGTCGGACACCCGGCTGAGTGAAGGCTACTCCATCCACAGCCGCGACTCTCCCAAATGCTACAAGCTGTAAGTTTGCACCGTCACCTTCCTCCACAGGCAACTGGGGCACGATCTGGAATATAAAGAGCCCGTGTAACTTTTAGCTATATCTTGTGCAGTCTCCTACTACTTTCATAGTTCTTTCCAAACTCGTATAAAGCTAGTGACGTGTGGAGTATAACCTCTGAAGCCCTGCAGCTCAATGTAGTGTGTTGCTGCTTGGTGCCCGATGACTTGCTCTACTGCTTCTCAAGAAAGCATCATTTGGAATCTGTCATTAAACAGGGTTCCTACGGTCATGGAAAACCAGGAAAAGTCATGGCATTTAAAAATGGTCATTTCCAGGCCTGGAAAGTCATGAAAAAACTCAAATCATAAAAGTTTTGGAAAAGTCCTGGAAATGTGTTCTCACTTGTTCATTTACGCCTAGTTTGAAATAATTGTTGTTGTTTTTAAAGAAAGACGCTCAAAAACGCACAACATCTTCTAAATTGTTCATGTTTATACCGAGATTTCAGTTTGGTCGAGGAAATTTGGTTTAAAGTCATGGAAATCCATTGGTCGAAATGTGTAAGAACCCTGTTAAAATCTGTTATTGCTACATGAATCAAGGTGAAATGAACAATACGCTATTCTGAGTCTCACATGTGTGTGTGCTTTCCCTCACAGGACAGACACAACCGTCGTTGGCTGCAGCGGCTTCCACGGCGACTGCTTGACTCTGACTAAAATCATTGATGCCAGACTAAAGGTGGGCTGGTGCAGCAGAGCGTGTTGGTTTCCCCTTCTTCTAAGTCTCGTCTTCTAAAAGGATCTTATTCAGCTTACGGTCCTACCGCTGCTTGAAAGCCAGGGCTTATGTTGATTGTAGTGGTTTCCAAGACGTTTGACATGATGCTAATATTCTGATATGCCTTGCGGTTTTAGTGAAGATAATTGTATTTATTTTTTCAATCTGTTATTCTAAAAAAACAATCTAATCGGAACACATCCAAGTGTCATCACATATAATTAACACTGCATATGCCATCTATGTTACCTCTCGTTATGCTTCACTGTATACAGTTATGCAGACCCACAGATGTTTCCGCAGGTCACTTGGTTGTAACTAACGCCTGAGACGATGTTCCTGCTCGTTTCTCAGATGTACAAACACTCAAATAATAAGACGATGACCAGCGGCGCCATTGCAGCCATGTTGTCCACCATCCTGTACGGCAAGAGGTTTTTCCCCTACTACGTCTACAACATCATCGGCGGACTGGATGAACACGGTGGGTGTAGAAATGCTGCAAACGTTGAGTGGAGTAAATGTATCATGTTTGCATGTATATGCTCTGGATTGTGTAAGTTTTACAGGAACACTTAGTATTTAGTCTGTAGCTAAAAATAGCTTGGTGCCTCTATTGTGCTTCATACAGTAATGGTTGTTTTTGTTATCTGAGATGGAAATTGTATGGCGCTCTGACTATGTTCTTGTAATGATTTGTTTTTATGTGCAATACTCTAATGAATGAAGGCAAGGGCGCGGTGTACAGCTTCGACCCAGTGGGCTCCTACCAGAGAGACACCTACAAAGCTGGAGGATCAGCAAGTGCCATGCTCCAGCCCCTACTGGACAACCAGGTAAATGACACACTGCAGGTTGACCTGTCAATCCCTTTTTTTAAGTAAGCGGGCAATATAGTGTGCCAGTTAAGTTTGCTTGCTTTTGGATGAAATGCATTCATATGTCTCTGTTTCCAACATGCACTTGTACAGATTGGTTTCAAGAACATGGAGGGTGTGCAGCACGTTCCTCTGACTCAGGAAAAAGCCGTGCAGCTGGTCAAAGATGTCTTCATCTCGGCCGCAGAGAGAGACGTCTACACCGGGGATGCTCTTCGCGTCTGCATCATCACTAAGGAGGGCATCAAGGAGGAAACTGTACCGCTGAGGAAGGACTGAGGAGGGAAATGTTCTCACGTCTCTGCTTTTCTCTTCAGTCTGTTCTTTCCACATTCACCTCTTTTTGGTTGTTGCCCCTAAACAACAAGTTTCTTAAAATAGGAGTGTTGATCCAGAATCTGCTTTTTAGTGGCCTCTTAAGTCAGGCTTTTCCCGGGAAGAGGATTTTTCCATTTTTTTTAATATACACTCACAATTTGCATAAATGTATACCTTTCTCCTGCTTCCCAAGTCATCCCCTTCAATTTCTGCCGTTCCATCCTTGTCTGTGGTCTAGAAACCTGATTCTAGAGCAGCACTCCTGTTAAGAAGCAACGGACGCTCTCTCAATATGCCTCGACTCTTCCTTATTTGGATTGTTCATTATGTTTTGGAAGGATGCATACTCTGTTTTTACATTCTTAATAAATGTAAAGAATTGAAAGTCTTGTTCTTTGCTTGTCCACACATGGATGCTCTGTCTTGGGTAGCTGCTGAGTGGTGCCCTACATGTGCTGTTGTGTAGTTTTTAAGTTTCACTCTTGAAAGACCACCTTTGCTCAGGATAGTGTTTCCTCAGTTGGTCTTTATTATCCCAAATCTAATATATTATACGTTATAGTTTAACAAACAATATGCATCAGGTGAGCAGTTTAGTTTGAATGATAAGCTGCACTTTAAGACTTGAACCCTCTTTTTCATGAGTTTCATGGTTCTCAATAAAATCAACAACTTCATCTGAATTAGAAAATCATCCACAGGTTTTACATTCTTGCAACCTGCAAGTATCGCAGATGATTTTCAGTATTTTAGCAGCCATGATCTTCAATCTGAGAAGTTTATGCCCAATCAATACTTGAAAGAGTTGATAAAGTTTTGCTACGCCCAGGGCCCTGAATACTTCTGTTCTGTTGTGTTATTTTTACACTTTAAGTAAGTTTTTACACAGTAAGTTACTTTAATTTTGTATCCATTTACATAAAATGGAATATACAAGATTGTTATCACTAGTTCCTACTATTAAATGCTTCCATTCACATTCTATAGTTGGGAACACAAACTGCAGATGGGAAGGTTTGGTGGGATTTTATTTCTTCCCACATTTGCTCACCACAAACTATTTCATAATGTACAGTTTGTTTAATAGGACATTAGCAATGTGAAAATCTCACAGAATATAATTTATCTTCTGAAGTGTTGCAGAGAAGATGGGAGTTTTAAGTGAAATTAACTAATCTTTTAACTGTACTTTTTTCAGTTTTTGTTGTCAATTGACTCGTCTAGGCATTGACTTCAGGAAGTGATCTTGTGAGCTGCTGTACACGGTGATTTAATCAAAATTGTGGAGCCCCACAGGTGTACAGTGTTGGGGAACGTCTGCAGAAACACACCAAACGTTACTCCTATAGACTGAAGGTCTCACTGCATGCATTTGGATTTTGAGTATTGGCACATTAAAAATGGCGGCCTTCAGTCTAAATGTTCCAGTTCGCTGCTCTGGTATTGTGAAAGTGGGCTCACTGGGATGAGTTACTGGGATACTTGCTGAAGACAAGCTGTCATGACTGGGATAAGATCTCCTGCTAATATAAGTCAAACAGACTAGATACAGTATGAGTTGTGTTCACAATAGATGTCGACACATTTAAGTATAGCAGACAGACCGTATTTTAAATACTTTGATGTTTCAGTGTGCCGTTAATGGATACTTTTCTCCCTCAATGCGACGAGGAGCTGCTGAAAACTGATGTGTTGATACATACAATTTTTTAAACATCTCAAACATGAACATTTTTTAAATAGATCTGGGATACAAAACATAAAATATTATTTCTATCCATCCTTATGAAAATCAATTGACTTTTTAATGCTGTAGTTTGTTTGAGTGACTTTTTACCTCAATCATATTGTGACATTTCCTGTTGATAGAAATGCTAAAACCGTGTTATGATAAGTATGTAATACATGTTACGTGGGACAGTTAGTGTCGATAGCGGCACCGTGGAACTGTTACACTGTAATGGAAAGGACTGGATGACAATTAGCTTCTCACTGCATCTCTGCAAAATGAAGTAGAGTTCAACTCTGAACATTTGTATTATATTTTGTTCCTTACAAATAAATGTGTACTTAAATAAAATGCAGTACATTTTAATGCTGTTAATAACACCTGATCTTTGTCTTCAGATTAAATATGTACCAAGAAAAATGTCTTTGGTGAGAGCAAATCTAACAGTTTAACTATTAATTTCCCATCTGTGCCGTTATCCTTCACCACCTGAAAGAGTGAAAACACAGACGGTCATATTAAAAGATGAGAAGAAGAAAAGAAGACTTTTCAATTTATTTTATTAACCCAAGTTAATCAGAAACTGTAACAAGTGTTTACCCAACAACTGTTTTAATAATCAAAGACTCTCTCTCTCACACAAACACAGACACAGAAGGTGTCCTCAGGCGTAGTACTGAAGGTTGGCCTTCTTCTTGGCCTGGACCTCCAGGATGCCCTCCATGTAGTCTTCGTGGTTCAGCTCCGTGGCCCCGCGGCGCAGTGCGATCATGCCGGCCTCCACGCACACCGCTTTACACTGCGCCCCGTTGAAGTCGTCGGTGCAGCGCGCCAGCTCCTCGTAGTTGACGTCGGGGCTGACGTTCATCTTGCGGGAGTGGATCTGCATGATGCGGGCTCGGGCCTCCTCGTTCGGCATGGGGAACTCGATCTTTCTGTCCAGGCGACCTGAACGGAGCAGCGCGGGGTCCAAGATGTCCACTCGGTTGGTGGCGGCAATTACCTGGGAAATAGAAATGCATGTAGTTATACTGTAGTCGTAACGCTGTAACAGGATGCTACAGCGGTAACAACAAACAAAGATGTTTTTTTTTAATTGGTGCTTAACTTATTTCAAGTAGAACCAACTTTTAACTTTGTTGTTTTGAGTTTGTTTGCGCATCAATTCAACTTTTTGACGTGTAGTTTGTATAAATATGTAGTGTGTTGTACTGTGCAGCCTATTTTAATCTTTTATTGTTAACAAGGTTGTTGTTTGCCAAAGCAATTACTCAGATTTCTCCCAAAAGTGTGCAGTGTATGAAATACTTAAGAATGACAATGTAAATAAATATATACGGTGGTGCAACATGTGTTTTTTGGTGGCGGCATCCTTACCTTGACCTGCATGTTGGGCTGGAATCCATCCAGCTGGTTGAGCAGCTCCAGCATGGTCCTCTGCACTTCTCGGTCTCCAGCCTTCTCGCTGTCAAACCTCTTGGTACCGATGGCGTCCAGCTCGTCGATGAAGATGATGGAAGGGGCTTTCTCTTTGGCCAGCGCGAAGGCATCCCTCACCAACTTGGCTCCATCTCCGATGAACATCTGGACGAGCTGTGGACCGGCCAGCTTCAGGAAGGTGGCCTTGGTCTGAGCGGCGCAGGCCCTGGCCAGGAGGGTCTTCCCGGTGCCGGGTGGCCCGTACATCAGAACTCCCTTGGGTGGCTGGATGCCCAGGTTTTCAAACTTCTCCTTGTGGTTCATGGGCAGGACGATGGCCTCCACCAGCTCCTGGATCTGCTTGTCCAGCCCTCCGATGTCGCTGTACTGCTCCGTGGGGCGCTCGTCCACCTCCATGGCCTTGACTCTGGAGTCGTACTCGGTGGGCAAGGTCTCCAGGATCAGGTAGGAGTCCTTGTTGACACCCACCAGGTCTCCGGGCTTCAGCTTCTCGGCGTCCACCAGCCCGATCACGGGCAGGAAGTAGGTCTGTCGAGTCGAGGTCTTAATGACGGCGCATTTTCCTTTCCTCTGAGAGTCCAAATCCACGTTAGCTCCGTCCTCCTCCTGGTCGTTGGGGTCCACATCCAGCAGCTCGATCACATTCGACACCAGGTACGGCAGGGTTTTGTTCACCTTTATCTTCTCCGTGTTTTCCTTGATTTTATCCTTCATGGCCTGAAGCTCGTGGGTCACTCGAAGCACTTCGCTCTTCATGATCTTAATCTCGCTGTCGAGGAGACGAGTCCGCTGGACTATCTCGTCTGTGGACATTTTTAATACTTCTTCCCCGATTCCATCCTCCACTTCGTCCCAAACTGATTTGTCACTCAGCGACGCCATCTTTGCTCTGACTGCGTTGAACTGTGACCCGGCGGAACATAACTGGTCTTCTTCCGGAAGTAACCGACGACGCCTTTTTACAAATATTTATTTTAAATGTAATTCAGTCTGTTTTTTTGTAGAAATTATATCAGTGGGTTTTGTACAATGTTTTTTTTAATTATTTAAAATAATATAAGTACAAGCCATTCTGATCCGCACTCCATACCACCGTGTGGCGGTAATGCACCATTTAGTTGTTTGCCAACCGCCAATGAAAAAATAAAGAAGTAGAAGAAGAAAAGTAGTACCCGACGACGCTCGCAGGCGCCGAAGCACAAGACCGCGAATCAAAACTACAAGCTGAATTATTTCGGTTCCTGTGCGGGTCCGAACCGGTAGAGTGTGAGTGTGAGTTGGCGGGCACGGAGCTGTGGCGCACTGGTAAATGCCAAAGTTATTTGCAACTCTTTTTGGCGCACAAAGCATGAACTGTGACCACAGTAGGTTTGGGTGCATGCTAGCGGGTGTTGCTAACATTAGCTCCTCGGCTAACTTCAGCTCGCCAATGTGTTGGTATCAATGAGGGAGGCTGTCAAGAAGTGCTGCTCGGAGACACGCGGCAGTCGGGGAGAGACCCATTTGTCACCAGTATTTTGAACACGGTACCATTTAGATGATGCATTATATATGTTGGCCATAATTGAATGAACGAGCTGAAGTAACGTACATGAGTAAAAGCTAAATGTGGCGATTAGCCAGCCATGGATGTGTTCGCGCCACACATTTGGGTTCAGGTCATGTGCAAGTTCTTCACTCTAACCGCGAGGATGCACAGTGCTGTGTATTTACTGGTAATCCACTGTATGTCCGAGTAAACCTGGGTTATGTCTTGACTTTTTTCCAGGCACGACATAGCTGCCAGTGAGAAGACACAGAAGAGGGTGTTTCTGCTGGTCCGCTGTGGTTGTCGGTGCTTTTCTTCTGTTATAGACCCTAAACGCGCAGCTTTGAGGCACCTGCTGCGGGAAGTTACTTCCTGCTCTTGGGTGGCAGTGAATTAACGTGAGGAGCATCAGAGATGGAACAGAACAACAGTGTACCTCCCTTCCAGGGGGGGACCTCCCCTCAGGTAACACCGGTTTTATGTCTGTGTGGTTTATACTGCAAGGTGCCAGCTTGATTCTAATAATCATCAGCTCCCATCCTCCAGATTATTTGTATTTAATTACTATATTCACTGCCAGTATGAGAGGGGACATATGATTCTCAAGCCATACACTGTTAGTATTTAGATACTCATTTAATTTATGTTAAGTGGGACAAAGTGTAGAAATATTGTGACTGGATAGTTATTTTTTCCCCCATATTGATGTGCTTTGAATGTGGCATTCCTGTGCAATCTCAAATTCCTGTTTTTTATTTTGTCTTTGTGTTATTTGTGCAGGGCTCCATGACCCCAGGCATGTCAATATTCAGTCCCATGATGCCATATGGCTCAGGACTGACACCCCAGCCTGTCCAGAACACCAATAGTTTGTCTATCCTGGAGGAACAGCAGAGGCAACAGCAGCTGCAACAGGCACAGCAGGCACAGCAGGCAAACACAGGTACGGCACTCGCTACTGCCATCACCGTCTCCTCCCTTTCTAAGCCTAGAGAGATCATAATGTCGTCCCTATAGTTGGTGTCCTCCTGAACACATGGAACCATAAAGGACGTTTATCATCTGTTCATTTATAGAAACAATTCATTGTTTTCCAGGACTTCCTGGCACGTCGGGGCAGACCCCTCAGCTTTATCATTCCCAGGCGGTTGCAGGCTCGACTACCACAGCGCTGCCAGGAAACACGCCGCTCTACGGCACGCCGCTGACCCCCATGACCCCAGTCACACCGGCCACACCAGCCTCCGAGAGCTCTGGAATACTACCGCAGCTACAGTACGTTCTATATCCAAAGAATAATCAAAGTACCAGTTTAATCAATACAGCTAATACACACATGGTTTTCCTTTTCTGTTATGTTAATTGCTCGAGAGAATTGATGGAATGAACAAAATTGTGCTCACAGTGATTTAAAATGTATCCAAACATGAATATAGTTGGCATTTCGGAGACGTCTTCACAGTTTGTGTCTCTTACAATGTTTTCTCTCTGCTCTTTTTATTACCCTACTTTTAGAAACATAGTATCTACTGTAAATTTGGGCTGTAAACTGGACTTGAAGACGATCGCCCTGAGAGCCAGGAATGCAGAGTACAACCCAAAGGTGAGATTCCAGTGCCACATATTACTAAAGCAAACTCATCGTGTTCAGGGGTACCTTGATGTATTACTTCATCCCAGTATTATTCCATTGAAGGATAAATTAGATTGAATTATTGCCCAGCCCTACTTGATATATGCATGTTTCTAAACGACTACATTATCTAGAAGGACTAATGGATGTTATTCACGCTGTATTTCTTTGTAGCGTTTTGCTGCTGTCATCATGAGAATACGAGATCCCAGGACCACTGCTCTCATCTTCAGTTCTGGAAAGATGGTCTGCACAGGAGCCAAGAGGTCAGAATACGTTTATTTGATAACCTTTATTATGCCGAAGATAATTTTTCTCATCGAGGTGGGATGCTGGCCTTGCCCTGTCTTTGAATATAATGTCCTCCATCTTCTTGCCTTGTATCTGAATTATTCCCCTGCTTCTCTTGAATACAACATTTTCCTCTCCACATTTTCCGCCTCGTTTCTCTCGTTAGTGAGGAGCAGTCGAGGTTAGCTGCCAGGAAATACGCTCGCGTGGTGCAGAAGCTTGGGTTTCCTGCTAAGTTCCTGGACTTCAAGATTCAGAACATGGTGGGAAGCTGCGACGTGAAGTTCCCCATTCGTCTGGAAGGATTAGTCCTCACGCATCAGCAGTTCAGCAGGTAAGTTCAGTTAGTTTTATAGTCTCAGATCATTAATCTCTTTAAAAGCAGCAGCACACGAGGAACGGCTAGATGGGATTTATTCTCATCGACCTGTAGGACATTGTGTAGAGTTAAGAAGACTTCTCTCAACCTGAAATGGATCGCTAATACTTGTGATGCTTGATCTAAAATAATTTGTCCGTTTCAGCTATGAACCAGAGCTGTTCCCGGGACTGATTTACAGAATGATCAAACCTAGAATCGTCCTGCTCATCTTTGTCTCTGGGAAAGTTGTCCTCACAGGTAAGACTTGACCGTCACTCATCAGTAGTTGGACTTTACGACAATGTCCTAAGCACAACCTTGTTGGAGGAGCAGTTGATGGATGTTTAGTTTTCAGAGACGGCTAAAGAGACGCATAGTGTACTTTCTTTTGTCTGCTTTAATACTTGGGAGACGGTATTGTCGGTTAACATGCGTAGCCGACACTGCAGGTTCCTGGAGGTGCATCCTGAAATCATTATTTCAGAGTACAAAAAATAAGAATATATCATTTTGATATTAATTCCTTAAATATTTCAAAGATTAACTTTCTACATGTCCTTTGTGTTCAGTTACAGCAGAAACAATTCCGTGTAATTTTTCCACCATGTTGATGTATCGGCCACTTCAAAAAGACGGAATCGGATTCCGTTAAAAACAAATGGAAGACCTTTGCATGTCATGATTCCTTCCGTCTACCTCGTTGTATTGATGCGTCTTGGTTTTGTTTTTAAGGTGCCAAGGTGAGAGCCGAGATCTACGACGCGTTTGAAAACATTTATCCCATCCTGAAAGGCTTCCGCAAGACAACGTAGAACCTGCAAACCTTTTTATCACCGACTCTTTGTACTGTTGTTTTTATATTCACAAGAAGAACCATCATCTAAACGTTGACCTCTACAGATGGACTGTTGTACAGGGATGTGAGCCGTCGATTGCTCAGATTATTTTATCCCTCTAGTCTTTTTTAGATTTTTTGGACAAGCAGGATTTTTACAGGTTTTTTTATGCTCTGCTTTGATCACAAGCGCCGGGCATCTTTTTCACTCAGACCTCTGTTCGTTTTTATCCCGTTTCTCTGTTTTTTGCCCAGTTTATTTCAGCTTTTGCCGTTGTGCCGCTCACATCCCTGATTGTATATAAGATTGTAAAGAAATGTAAAAAATGCCGATGAGAAGAGAAACGGTCTGACTAGGACTGTTTTTAAGTTTTAATTTTAAGCCATTTAAATAGTTTTGTACATTGCGTTTTTATAAATTGCCCCCAACATGTTCAGGTCGGTCAGCCCCACATTCCTCTTAACAGTATTTTCAAGACTTTAGTTTGAGTGACTGTTGATCTCAAATGTGTCTGCTTTGTGGGCATTTTATCTTCTGTCTTTTACATTCAAATCGATGTGATCTTGATTTGTCTTTGTCCGAATGGCATGAATTCTTGAAGTGAAATTTCCCTCAATTCAAACATTTAGACATGAGAGATGCAGTCAAGTCTTTTAATCTGTAACTGAAGGTGGATGCTCTTAATATTTAATTCGATACAAGTTTAACTAAATTGATCAACGTCCTGCTACTAAAGTTGTCGGTTAATTCTTTGACTTTTGCGTCACGATTCGACTGCCTCCTCTTTTATTTATCTTAACATCTTGCATCTTATATTCGGGAGCACTAAAAGATGTCTGATAAACTAGGCATTGTTTTGCCATGTTTTTGTATTTTAATTATTATTTTTTTTGCCCGTTCTAAATCATATTGACATTTTTCTGTGACGTGTGTATCGGTTGTCCATACTGTGTGCTCGGCCACTCTCCAAGAAGTAGTGAACATTTCTGGCACGTTATTGTGCGCTGGTTGTGGTGACAATCCGTTTCACCACGTGTGCGTCTTCCACCCTGACGTCTGTCTGAGCAGCGGAAGACAAAAGGGATAATCAATACGTTCCTCTGTGACTCTGGAGTTACCAGGAAGCTCCGTCACACATTTCTAAAGTAATTGTTCTTCTGAAATTGTTAATGTGCTGCACTGTGCATTAATAAATGTGTACATACAGGCTCTCTTGTTCCACCTGCTTCTTTTCCTAGTTTCTGTGAACCCGTCACCGTCCCCCAGCTGGAACATGCAGCATCTGGAAACGTGTTATTCTAAGCTCAAGAAAAGTTGACTTTAGAGATATGTGGTACTCGTACCCAGCAGTGTGTAAAGTAGCAGCACTTTAAAACACCTGCAGCAGTAAAATACAACGCATCAATGCAGCAGGAGTCTGAATCCCAACACATCATAATTGCAAAAAAAAGTCACATGCCTTATTTTAATATGTATTTATTTATTTATATATACATTTGACTGCTTACCTTTTGATGTCATTCTTCTTGCAACCATTCAGTAATGTGTTACAACCCATATTTAATGCTGTCATTGTAGAAATTGGATACTGGTGGATTTAAAATATGAGAAAAAAAACCTGACTTTGCAACCTTTTAAGAATGAAGTTGTCCTTTCTGGAGTCAAAACTATTGTGGCGACTTTCATTTTGCTTGTCGCAGTGATTGGAAACGACATCACAGATGCTTCGCGGCTGCAGGATCACAGCGCTGATGCTTGTGGGAGAAACTAAAGACAACAAGATTTTCTGGTTAAAGCTCTAAACACCTGACAAAGCCAGAGGGCATCGGTGACATCTTACATATGGAGACTGGTTCAGTAATCGTTATACTAATGAGGTGTTTTACCCAAACATACAGTTCTAAATCGTCAGAACACATGTACTTCATTTAATTTAAATGGCGTGAATTGAAATTGGTAACCCCATGTATTTGTGTCCTAACCCCAACTATCCTAGGTCCTCACTGTATTCACCATCTGGAACTTGTGCCCATTTTACCGTGTGACCTTTGACCTCAGTTCATATTCCACTACTTACTTTTGGCTGCACTACTCGGATCCCACATGGCCAGTTAATAATGTTCACGCAGCGTGTTTTGTACAGGCATCCAGCTACATGGAAAACTGTATAATTAACCCTACAGATACAATCTTTCTTCTTCGCTCCAACATTACTTGTAAAAACAGGATTTTCTTTTATCATTAGTCATGTTCATAATGCCAATGAATGATACCTTCTGGATGTCCTGGTAGTTGTTGATAGACACTATTCTCATTTTGAGCCAAATGTATTCAAAAGTTATTAAATGGGAATATGAGGTGTGGGAATCTTTCTCCTCGAGTTAAAAATATTAAATGGGTTTTATAAGAACAAAAGTGCGTCACTCCTGGAGAGCGGGCGAGTGCAATCCCTGGCAGCGGCGAGTCCGCGGCGTGCGTGTGGCAGGCGTCAGGACAGCGGCGACTCCGCGGCGAGTCAGCGGCGTCTTATCGGCGAGTCAGCGGCGTCTTATCGGCGAGTCAGCGGCGTCTTATCGGCGAGTCAGCGGCGTCTTATCGGCGAGTCAGCGGCAGGCGCCGAGCTGAGTGGGTGGAGCACAATTTCCAACAGGTCATCTGCCGTAAATCAGTTTTATGATCATTGAATGGAGGAGCTGCGAGTTTTTTTCTTTTGTCAATCCTAAGTGTACAAATAAATAAATAAATAGACAGATAGATCGATAGATAGATAATGTGTGTTTTTTTGTAGACTTAATACTTACAATATGCAATAAGTTAAGATATTTCTGTACAATACTGATGTACTATATTGAATATTGTTTTGCTACTACATTTCACTTCATAAAAAAATACACTTATATACCATAATATGTATAATGTACCCGCCTTTTTTAATAAAAAAAAATATATATTTTACCATGTCATGTCATACTGTTATATGAGACTACTTTGAGGAGACGGCACTGTTGGTCTAAGCTAAACACTGGAATAATCTTTCCACCAGGTAAACCTAAACATGCACATCTATCTTGAGTGCGACAGTTGTCTGAAAACTGCGACGTGTCTGCGGCGTGTGCGGCGTGTCTGCGCAGGCGTGACGAGTATGCGACGTGTCTGCGGCGTGTTGCGGCGTGTCTGCGGCGAGTCGCCGCTCAACAGTGGCAAGCGAACGGCGAGTCGCCATTCAACAACTGAATATAATGACTAGTAGGCATGATGAAAAACTTGCAACTACCAAAAATACCAGCAGCAGTGGATATAGTAGAATAATAATGATAATAGAAACAGTACGTGTATTTCCAATGCTAATAGTAATAAATAACAAGTAATAATAATAATAATGTCAGTAGCAGTAGGTGTTGGCCGGGACCAGAATCCAGATATAACCACGGTCCATGTAAATCATGGCTGCAGTTGTTGAATGGCGACTCGCCGTTCGCTTGCCACTGTTGAGCGGCGACTCGCCGCAGACTCGCCGCAGACTCGCCGCAGACACGCCGCAACACGCCGCAGACACGTCGCAAGTTCGGCGGCTGGCCGACGCCTGCCGCACGCCTGCCGCACGCTTGCCACTGCGTGCCGGTGCAACAAGGAGGTGCTCGGCCTTACTGCACTCCTGCTCAAGTAGCCAAAATGTTTTAACAGCGCCACGAGCCCAGTTAAACTTTGTGGCTGGAAACGGTACTGCACCTCCTCGCCGCGCCAGGAAAAAAAGTTGCACCCTGGTGGGAAAAATAAACATTTAATCAGGAAGGCTCATTATGTATCTGTAGCCAACTTAGTCATTTTGATAGTAGGCTAATATGGCTAATATAGATACATACAGCATGTGTTGTCTTCATTATAAGGTTTATATAATGCTTTTAATTTTTTTGCGGCTCCAGACGTATTTGTTTTTTGTTTTTTAGGTCCAATATGGCTCTTTCAACATCTTGGGTTGCCGACCCCTGTGCTAAGTGATTACATGCGTGTTGTTTGTAGAGGGCTTAGTAAACTGAGTGAAATTCGGCACAATGTTTGATAATAAAGTTCCTGTAGAAACTCACATTTAAATGAATGGAGCATTTTTGGACATATGCACCTCTGCAGCAACAATACTTAGTGTATTTTATTTAAAAATAAGGCAATACAGCTTAGGAATTTAATTATAATGTTGTAACACTGTTGTATAACACTATACAGTGATTCAGAGGGAATGTTAACCCATTTCTAGAAATATTCAAGTAGTGAATATGTGTGATTTTTGTCAGATTATGACCTTATAACAGTTGTTTTATTGCTTGTGTTTAATGTTTTAGGAAGTGCTGCTGCTGTTCCTGGCAAGAGGAGGCAGCCTGCAGTGGAGGTGCTCCAGGACAGTATGGGCACCATGAAGTCCAAGAGGTGCTACATGGACTGTTTGCCTCCTCCTGAGGTCTGAACTATTTCAGATTCAAGGTCTTTATGGCTGCCGGCTGCCAGATCTAGCTCCAGTATTGCAAATACAGATTTAACCATTTCAATTTGGTGAGTACACTAGTCTGATTTTAATTTGTTTTGAACCGACATACACTTTGATAATGTTGTGTCAGGGGCATCCACTCCATATGATGCAATCTTTTTGCTATGTATTTAATTGAGCAAATGTAGGCTACTAATTTCCTGTAGGAAGCTCTTAAGCTAAATTGATTTATAATGCAACATGTTGATTGTATGAATGTGTTACATGTAATATGAATATTCATTGGGTTTAAAACCATACAGATTTTTAAATGCGGATAACAGTATTGTTAATATTTGTCCCTGCAGGGGAAGAACAGTGTGCTTGAATACAGGTGGCCTGCTGCACACGGATAAAGACGCTGCACACAAGTCCCCAAAAGACTAAATCACTTTAGAAATGCTTTACTTCTTGAGCCTTTAAATGTAAACCAAATGTTTGTTTTTATTTATGCTTTTAAAACATTAATTTAATGAATAACACAAATGTTATGCCTTGTGGCACTCGGCACTTTTCATCTCAATGGTCAGTTTTTGAACACCACAATGTATTAAACAAATACAAATACTGTGAACAAACACTTTTTGACTCTTCAAGACTATTCTCTTACACACACACACACACACACACACACACACACACACACACACACACACGTAGAATCACACAACGTTGTGTTGTAGAGGGGAGCACGCCAACGTCCGATGCAATTATTCTCACAAAATACCGCATAGTGTCCTCCTTTTTGGTGTTATGGATATGGTCACCCTATATAAATACTGCTCAACTTTGAATATATTGGTAATGTGTGTGTTCTCAGACATGTGGGCATAGTGCCAAACAGAACAAAAGTGTATAACATGGAGAGATATTTTAAATTAGTCTCAAAACAACATAAGCATGTTAATAAGCAGATGAATGCTTGGTATGTTTGTCTTTCTGACTATTAGCTTCAATGGGCTTACTGTATTAATACTATGTAGCACATAAGTTACTCACAAACCACACAGGTCAGACATACCACCAGAAATCTTGTTCTTTGTACAATAGGAAATATTTGAAAGTGTTGAGGAACCAAAACTATAATTCCTGTCTAAACTTCTAATAGAAAGATGAAAATAGATAGTGATTTTTGTTGCACTCCAAAAACACCTTTATTGTCCTTCCCAGTCTTAGAAAGATCCCTCTCTCGGCCAGCTTAACGGCACACTGATTTGAATGTGACGCGTGTGTCATCAGTTAGGCGAGCAGCTAACGACCAACTACAGCAGATGTCCGTTCCTCTAAATGGGGAGCGACGTCACGCTGAGCTGCCACGTGCATCCTGAATTCTGTCCAGCAGCAGGAAGATCTCATGTGGGTTTCATCTGCATGCGATCAGAGCCGAAGTCCTGTTTCCAGATGAACTCGGGGCGGTACTGGTCGCCATGGTTACAGCTGGCAGAGCACGTATAGACGGCCAGTGTCCCCCAGTCGATACTGGCTGCCGTCGAGTCCACACACAGACTGTTTAACAGCTGCGGCATCACCTAAAGACACACACACACACACACACACACACACACACACACACACACACACACACACACACACACACACACCACTAATAATAAAATACAAACCTGCACACACAACTTTATATACTTGGCACAGAATAATAACACGTTGGCATTTAACTTAGTGAGTAAGAAGGAAACCCTGGGAACAAGAACATAGGACTACCTGAAACTCAAAAGTTCTCTTGGCGCCACAGGTGCATGCTGGGATATCCTGATCGCAAGGGATGTGCTGAGAAGAGACCCACAAGGGGGAGCCCCCTCGACTGTAACGCAACACCTGAACACAAACAAAACACTGTGAGGTGAAACTGTGTGAGGTCGGCCCGATCGTCCACGTTGACGTCTTTAGTTAACCTGGTGCGGTTCTGGTGCGATCCGCTTTTTAAAGCGCTGGAACACTTTGTTGTCTTCGGTCTCGTGCGTCGCCATCGCCTCCAGGTCCGTCTCTGCCATGGCTGAATGGACAACAAGTCAGAAGAGACATAAGCGAGGAGTGAACTACGTCATGTGACCAATTCACATTGAACTTTACACAACACTTTACTTTGTTTTCCTCTTTTTGTATTAGTATTTAGTATTTCTTAGCATTTTAGTATGTAGTATGTTTTACTATTTTAGTATTAGTATTTAGTATTTTTTTGTATTTTAGTATATTAGTATTTTAGTATTTAGTATTTTAGTAGTAGTATTAGTATTTTGTATTGTGTTTTGTGTTTTTTATTTGTATCTTTTATTTTTGTTAATGCTCTAATGTACATCCACTGCTGTGATCCTGAAATTTCCCCACTGTGGGACTAATAAATGAATATCTCATCTTATCTTATCTTATGTTGTTAAGGTCGGAAGTAATAATTGAAGCCTCACTGTCGGCTAATGAGGGACACTCTTCACTCCCGTTCTCTTCTTCAGCCTCCTGTGGGTCTTCCTTCTCCTCCTTCTTCTCCTTCTTCTCCTTCTTCTCCTCCTTCTCCTCCTTCTCCTCCTCCTCCTCCTCCTCCTCCTCCTCCTCAGGTTCAGTGACCAGCTCAGACTCGGGGAAGAGGAAGGTTGAAGTCGTGACAGTGGACGCTTCTATATATAGACAGATTAAAAAAGACACATCGGACACGTCAAGTCAGGAACTGAAGGAAACTCTGCGACTCTAAACTCAGGAATAAACTTTCACACCTGGAAAGAAGATGACGTGGGGGGGAAACGTCAAATCCCACTTCAACCCGCCTGCTAGGTAGCTAACATCACGCTAACACCGCTAAACTTCCAGCCTACCTTTTGCCCCCCCCGCACACACACACAGGCAGCTCAGAAACACACAGGCATTTTACACACACACACACACACACACACACACACACACATACACACACACACACACACACACACACACACACACACACACACACACACACACACACACACACACACACACACACACACACACGTGCACCTTGAGCGCCACACTCCCTCTTGTGTGTGTGTTTCCAGTGGAGGGTCTGGTGGTGTTTCCCACAGTAGGTTACAGCGTGGCAGCGGGCACAGGCTTTGTTGCCGGGACAACCGCACACCCAGCATAGTTTAATTCCAGAGACGGACAACACACTCTGGTCCGGTTCACCATCGCTGGAGGGTTCATCCTCTGGAGGAATAGAGAGATTAATGAATCATAACAAATACGATTTTAAATGCTTTATAAAAAAAATCTAAAAGAAAGCACATTACATCATACTGACCATACTGTACCAGTACTTGTATATCAGCTCAATAAACATATAGTATAAGTATTGATAAATTAAACCTGTTAACTCAAATCTTATTTCATAGTGACCAAGAATTATACTTTTACTGACATCCTGCAAAAAACACACCAACCTGGAGGATCGTAGGGGTAGAAGTCGTTCCTCCTCGGCAGCTGGCAACTGAACGCTAAAGAGGAAAGGAGGAGAGAAGACAAGCGGTCAGAGAACTTGACACCATTAAATTTACACTTTTTTTTAAGTTAGAAGAGTTAAATTAATAGTGTCAAGAAATGTGGACAGGAGAGGACTTGGGGAAGGGTGGAGAACAATAGAAAGTAGAACAAGAAGACTAAAAGAGTCCTGTTGTAACAACAAACACGCAAAATGACAAACATTAAAGAAACGAGGAAGGTGACGGGTTACCTTTCACACAGCGGCTGTCGTTGCACGTGTAGCACTCACGAGTTTTACAGCAGAACAGAAAGAGCGTTCTGTGGAAACTTCTGTCCTGACCAGAAATTGGTGCGTAAACCTGCACGAAAGATGGAGGAGAGGGTACTTTAGTACTTTATCTAGTTGCATAACAAAAGGGGTTAAGATGGGTACAAAGAAGTTAACTACTGCAGGATTAAGGCAAGTATATGCCTGATATTATATGTAGGATTGCTCTACTCCCAAGTGTTTTTAAATTCCCTGAGAAATGTTGAAACACATTTTTACACTTCTACTCTGTGTGTGATACTGAGTTCTCTATCTGGGGTTAAAATATGATGCCTCAATTCTTGATTGTACCGTTTTAAACAAGAACTAATAGAGAAGACAAATCAGACTCAGCAGATGATGATACTTTTTGGATGAGGTTCAGCTGAGAACAAAGTCAACATATATATATACACATACACACACACACACACAGACAATTTATATATACATATATATATATATATATATATATATATATATACATACATACATACATACATACATACAGGCACATGCACAGATAGAGCCCTAGTGGTGCTCAAGCACCAGCCCCTTTGGCCTGGATGAGTAAAGAGCCCTTTTTGCTGGAGACACATTTTTTTATTCTTCAGTATTTAAGAATAAAAGTTACTCTGTCATCAAGACCCCACAAATGCGTTTTAATATCCGACGGGGCATTTATTTGAGTTCTTGTGAGAATTTCGCCCCGACGTGCTCCGCGGTGCTCACTTACTATAGTTTCTAGTCTTCATCACTTTCAATAACACATTTTCGCTGCTTCTGAATTTCCTCTTGGCTGTTGATGACGATCAATATCGCCCCTTTTTGAAAATGAGGTCAGAGGGCAATACGGATCTGTATCAGACCGGCGAGGTGGACGATAGTGGCTGGCATCACGACCCATTAGCCAATCAGAAAGCTTGTACTGCTGTGGCCATATAATAATTCATCTTTATTCATAATGAAAATGTAAGATAGCTGTCTAGTCCTGCCCAAAGGAAATGCAGGACAAGGACAGCATCATCAGTGTAATGCTTCAACTGTCAGAATTTTTTTGGGGGGAATGGGTGCCCTTTTTTTGGGTTTGAGCAACTGCCCCCCAAAATGTCTGTGCATGTGCCTGTATATATATATATATATATATATATATATATATATATATATATATATATATATATATATATATATATATATATATATATATATTTGTGTATATATATATATATATATATATATGTTCCACCATCAGGGGGGACATTATCGCTGGACACCAACCTGCAGCAGGAAGGCCAGAGGCAGGCGGCAGACCTCGCACTCCAGCCCCGGCTCCGGGGGCAGGCCCGTCTGGCTGAGCCACGCCGGTTTCCCGCCGACTTTACTGGGGAACTGCGGGGAGAGAAGCCGCCACGGCTCCGCCTCCTCCAGGAAACCCAGATCGACCTCCACCGAGGACCGGCTGGGATCACCGGACATACCGCGGGAGCGTCTGTGTATGCCACAGGAATATATCAAGATGGATAATTTAACAAAATAAACGGATTTTTTGTTTACAAACTCTCACTACACGATACATGAAATGCGAGTACAGTTCAGAAAAGGGTCCGTAAGGAAACACGGTCTATGTGGTGTTTCGTTCCGCAAGCCTGTTACTTTATATACAATTTATACGGATTCACTGGTTCAGTTTTTATAGGAAGTGAGTATACGATCGTAGTTGAATCTGTTGGACTCAACCCGTATATCAAAACATGTTAATAAAGTCAGATTAGGATTAGTTTAGTTTATATTAGGATGACATTAGATTCAAATTAGGTTCAAATGTAATACACATAGCTGTACTAGCAGTGTCTGATTTAATATAGAATCAGTTCATTTACTTACACTTATAAGTGTTTTTTTTAATAATCCTCAACATCTGCACGAATTTAGAGAGAACATTGTTGGAAAAATAGAATTAGACTCTATTACTCCCCAAATTACAAGCAAATGTATGTCAATTCGACAACCTTGTTAGAGGAAATGTGGGGCAGGGAATGTAGACCATCGACATACATTTAGTCTCCACTCAGAAAATGTACAATTTGGGGGAAATGTCCATATATTTATTGTAAACATTCTGGGCTATTACACACCTGAGTATTGTATGCCATGCCATGTAATGTAATGTAATGTATGCTTCTCTACTTTGGTAATATGACAGCAGATTCTGTGTCAGGGGAAGACAAGTATCTGCTGAAAATTCTGCTAGCAGCTATTAAAAATTACATTACGAAGAGATGGCACACAATAGAACCACCATCACAAGATGGTTAACAATCGTGACTGATATGATATGGAAGTGTTAACTCACAGAATAAAAGCTCAAGCAGAGCAATGTCGTGAGAAGTAGGAGAAATGGACAATGTTTACACGTCAACGAGAACACAAGATAAGAACACTTGAATGTTGTTCAAGATTTATCATGCTTTTGAGAGGACCGGTCAAACCAGAACCCTTTGTTTTAATTATTTTGTATTTTCTTTTACTGTTATCATTTTTTCCTTCTTTTTCATTTCTGTATATATGTTCTATATGTGGTAAAAAAATATTTAAAGTGTAAAAAAAAAAAAAAAAAAGAAAGAGAGGAAAATATAACTAATTCTCTAATAACTGAAAACGCAACTTTTCCGACTATATCTGGATTAATCACAGACTTGCACTTTAGTAGCACTTGAATGGCTCTTATTATGGTACTTTTGTAGTTTGACTATGTTGAGGAAATGTTACTTTCTGTATTCTTGTTTTTCTTAGTTTGTACTTTAGGTCGAAATGCACTTATTGTAAGTCGCTTTGAATAAAAGAGTCTGCTAAATGACATGCAATGTAATGTAATTATATGGTTTAAATACACGTATACAGTTATCTATTGGAAGAGGAACCACTTTAAATGCTAATGCTACCGCAGCATAACAGCCACAACTCTGCACACGAAAATGACTCTAAATTATATTACTTGCCTGCTTTGAGGATGTTTTGTATTTTTTGCCTGTATGTTGTTGAAATAGTTGTAGATTGCTAAAAATAAAAAAATCGATAATACCATCAACAAAAAGACATCATGACGCGCGAGGTCCTCCCGGGGCCACGCCCCTTAGTTCGAACGAAAGGGACGTGCGCGTGCGCTCACTTCCTCCACGGCTCCTGCTTCTCCTCCTCGCTGCCTCCGTGTTGATAGCGGCTTCTGCTTTCACACGTGCACTCTCTTCTATGTGAAGCTCCCTTCTCGAAAAACGGTTATAAAACACATCCTGGTCTGTCGGAAGAGGTAAGCTAAACATTGGAAATGTTTTGGATCTTTCTTCAACTGCGCAGCCGTTTAAGCGCGCGCGCATGAGTGTGTGTGTGTGTGTGTAGGGGGGAGGGGGGGGCAGAGGTTAGGGCTTGAAGTTTAGCTGTGTTAGCATGATGTTAGCTAGCTAGTGCGTCTACTTTTTGTTGTGGTGTTGCTAACGGTAGCTAGCTAGCTAGCGGGCGGTTCTGAAGTGGGACAAATAAAAAAAAAAGGTCGCGTCTCTGTCGGTTGAGCTACAATTTGACGGTCGCCCCCCACGTCATCCTCTTTCCAGGTGTGAAGCCATAGTAACCGACGACCATGGGGGCTTATCTGTCGCAACCTAACACGACCAAGACCTCTTCCGATGGCGGCAACGGCAACATGAGCTACGGCTTCTCTGCCATGCAGGGCTGGCGCGTCTCCATGGAGGTGAGACGGGAAACCATTGAACGCACCAGAGACTCCGATGTTGCCGCTTCTTGAACGCAACGAGCACAGCATTTGATTTGAGCTGTAAATGGCGGGATAAGGGGGGTTGAGGCCTCTGGAGAGTTTTTTTTTGCACAGCAGAGTTCGTCACGCCGTAACTGTCTTTTCACTGAGCATCATCTGTAGTGGCTGATTTAATCCAGTTTTTTTTTTAACATGCTGAGTTGCTTTGTAATCACTCGCCCACAACAGGAGAGCATGTCCTTGATGCCTGCTGTTTGACGCTTTCTTTTTTTTTCTCATAAGAAAAATACGTATATTACAACATTTGAACATGCAGTCATTGCTTCATTCTATTGTGTCACTTATGATGAGAACCAGTTGATTAGCAGTAATACAACAGCCAGACATCAACTGGTAACAAGACATGTACCAGGCGCATGTATGGATCTGTGTAATGATCCAATGTTTGATGAGCAACCATAAGCATTTTAATGATATACTAAATGAGTAAAGATAATTTATATAGGTCTTTACTTATGTACTGGATGCTTTTTTCATTAGACGAGAGATTTCCGATTGCCTTGATTTGTAAACTGTCATTACATTATATTTAATTTAGCTCACTCTTTTATCTAAAGCAACCTACAATCATGTTACATTTATACACCATAGACACGGCTACAGGGAGCAATGGAGGGTTAAGTGTCTTGCTCGAGGACATGCTGTCTGTATTTTAATGTGCATTATTCTGTTTGTTGTGACACAGGATGCCCACAACTGTATCCCAGAGTTTGATGGGGAGGAGACAGCCATGTTTTCTGTGTATGATGGACATGGAGGTAAGGCACATACACACTGTGTTCCATTTATATAATTTTGCAGGATACATTTTGGCATGTCAAGCATATATACACCTACGTAACATTATTTTGTGTCAGCCCAGTCTTGACCTAACTCTAATGTGGACAATGCACACTGCGCACAAATAAAAACAAATGTATGTTTGCTTCACAAACGGCAGTCAGAGATCCACATTTTCTCTTCCCTTTTTGATCACAGCACACATTTATATGATGTGTTTTGGATAATTTTACCCTTTTTTCTTGTTATGCACACCTGATAACTTTGTATAGCAACCTATCCTGAGAATGTATTCAATCTGCTGTACCATTCAGGTGAGGAGGTGGCTCTATACTGTTCAAAGTACCTTCCTGGCATCATCAAGGAGCAGAAGACCTACAAAGATGGCAAACTTCAAAAGGTGAGGCTCAATGGCATGACCTGTCTTAAACAAGTTTGACAGGGCAGACGTCTTCACAACCAGAGGCTCTGCTGCTCGGCTGTGGCATAGTTACAATAAATGTGGTGTTGGAGGAAATGTTTTATGAGAGGGTGTTCACTGTTTCCGAGTACTGACACTGTTGAAACAATTAACGCAACACGTTTCCCATTCACCAATACGCTCAAACTTTGACACACCTTCCTGAACGCATCATGTTTCCAGGCTCTGGAGGAAGCCTTCTTGGCCATCGACCGCAGAATGACCACAGAGGATGTCATTAAGGAGCTCGTCCAGATCGCTGGGCGTCCCACTGAGGCGCCGCCCGCTGCCAAGGTGTCCGAGGAGGATGATTGTGAGTACACCCCTAACTATGAGATGTATGTGGTAACGTTTGTTGTCGATGTGTCGTAAGGAACGTATAACAAAGAAGATTAATGTTGAATAGTACTAAGGACTAACTACTCATGACTTTCAAGAACACAAAACATATATGCACGTACGCTGCAGGTAGTTTTATGATGGGGATGTATAATTATAATGACCTCATCTAAATGTTTCTACCTTCCTTTCAGTGGACACGGAGGAGGCAGCTTTACTCCATGAGGAAGCCACAATGACCATAGAGGAGCTGCTGGTACGCTATGGCCAGAACCTCAATGCTGTCAAACATGCAGCTGCCATCAGGTACTCAAACACACTTTTTATTTAGAATTTTCATAAAAAGGACACCATGTGTCGCCGAAGAAGTGGAGTTTGGCCTCACATAGCCAGTGAAACCTTCCTGCTAATGTTCCCTTTCAAAAAGGATGCCGAGGTGACCTGCAACAAGTCAACCGTTACAGGATCACAGATGTTTGTACAGGGTTGTTACAGTCATGGAAAACCTGGAAAAGTCATGGAATTTCAAAATGGTCATTTCCAGGCCTGGAAAAGTCATGGAAAAAAAATTAAATCATAAAAGTCATGGAAATTTGTTATTTACGCCAAGTTTGAAATAATTAATGTTTTTTTTTTAAAGAATAACGCTCGAAATATAAGCCGGCACACGCTCTCAATACGCAGCATTTTCTAAAATGTTCATGTTTATACCGATATTTTCAGTTCGGTCATGGAAATTTGGTGAAAAGTCACGGAAATCCATTGGTCCAAATGTGTAAGAACCCTTTTTGTAACTGTTGAGTCTTTCTGGCTGTTTAACTTATTACTTTGCTGTATTATGTCTCGCCTCTTATGTCTCTGTATTATGTCTCGCACGTAAAACATGCATCACATCACATAAAAGTAGTGGTAATGTTACATGGCTAAATGGTTGTTTTTATCTTTGGATACATTTGTATATAATCTGTATTTTTGAATATAAAAGAATAATTCAAAGGACTGAACTCCAGCAACCTCTTTCTTTAGTAATCCCGAGTCCAGATTTCTTGTGTTTAAAGAAAACGGTCATTAAAGGTTAGGACTCATGTGGTGGGTTCTCTTTTTTTTCTCTCCTTGTGTTTTTGTTCTTAGTGCGGCTGCTAAGAAAGCGGCCTCTTCGAAGCCAGAGGTCTTGGAAGCCAAAGAGGAAGGCGGGAAAGGACAGGAGGAGGGGATCAACGGAGAGGTAGAGGAGAGCAACGGGAAGGGGAAGAAAGGCCAAGGAGCGGCGGCCGGGTCGAAGCTGCGAGCCTGTCGGAGAACAGGCGGGGACGCCAGTGGTCCAGGTACGGAACTGAGATTAAGGAGTTTTAAAATATCTGCCTGCTCAAATAATGAACATATATCTTAGGAATCTACTGTAGTGTTTTTTTTTTTTTAAGTTTCGGCTTGTATGCCCACTTTTGTTATCTGAGCACTTCCCCACCGTCCTCCCTGCAGCCGCCGACTCCGGAGGTTCAGGGAGCGCCAACGGAGAAGAAAAGGCTGGCAAGACGGAGGGAGACGCAGGTCCCTCCTGCTCCTCTTTGGCCACTAAGGAGGCCGGAGATTCCAAGTCCAGATTCTTTGATGACAGTGAGGAGTCTGGGGAGGGAGAAGAGGAGGGCAGTGATGAAGAGGTAAGAGCAGAAATCCAGAATAAACTGACCTACTGGGTTGCGGAAGCTCTGATGAAATTGTAATTCTCGCCTTTTTTCTTTGTATTAGGAGGGCAGTGAAGAGGAAGAGGGGGACAGCAGTGAGATGGAAGAAGAAGATTCAGAGGGCGAGGAAGACTCTGAAGATGAGGAGGGAGAGGAGGAGGAGATGTGCCTACCTGGAATGGATGGCAAGGAGGAGGTGGGTACAAAGGAGATTGAAATGAATTGTGCTGACTTTACTTCTTGATTACTTTTTTAGCTCTTGTGTTAAAAGATGAATGGCAGTGAAAATGTGGACTTACACATTAATCATTAATTTACCTTTTTTTTAATTAGGTCTGCGGTAGAAGGTGATACTCATTAGACTTATGTTCACCTATGTTTGTTTAGAGCACAATACAGTAAAATATGGATAAAATATTATCCATGGACAACAATAGATTTGACTAATATAAATGTAAGCATTGAGTGACTTGGTCAAGTTACCAGTGAACACCAATGCTGTGTTTATGGAGTTAATGAACAGATGAATTACATTTCATATGATAAAACCGTCGCTTCTTCCTAGTTTTGACTCTTGATCACTAAACTATAGGACATCTTTCCACATGTTCCAGAGCTTTGACATTGTCTTGTAACAAAGCAAAGAGTCGTCAGGCGCAGATGTCCATTGGTAGAATTGGTAATCTGGAAACTATTTTACTCAACACCTTCTACAGGATGCCCAAAGAAATGTACTTTTAGAGAGCTGGCCATGTAGCAGTGATTAGTTGTTGGCCATTTAAAAAGCGTAGCTGGAATTTCCAGCTGTGACGTAAATAAACAGGTGTTGGATCGCCTCATCGCAGCAGAAGCCAAGTTTAGCGATTTGTCATGACTTTCTGTAAATGGAAGACGCTTCGATTGCCTGCAGAGAAATGTCTGAACGCTTTTAGGTCGTTCATTTCTGTCATGGGATTTTTTTTTTTTTTAAACATGAAAAGATTGTGCAGGTATTTTTTTTTGTGTATGGAGTTGCTGTCGTAAAACATCATGTAGGTTTTAACTGCATCACATCGCCCATGTTCATGTTTTCCCAGCCCGGCTCAGACAGCGGCACCACGGCTGTCGTGGCTCTGATCCGAGGAAAACAGCTGATCGTGGCCAATGCCGGAGACTCTCGCTGCGTGGTGTCCGAGCGCGGTAGGTTCAGCATAGTCGACGACTATTTACCTAAATAGAAATGTTGCAAATACAGTTTTAAAATGTTTACTTGAGTAAACTTAATCCCCCCCCCCCCGCATATTGTTGTATTAAACGTCCGAGCCGCGTTTCTTTCCGTAGGCAAAGCTGTCGACATGTCGTACGACCACAAGCCGGAGGACGAGGTGGAACTCGCTCGCATCAAACATGCTGGAGGCAAAGTGACCATGGATGGACGGGTCAACGGGGGACTTAACCTCTCCAGAGCTATCGGTATGCCTTTCTGTGTGACCTTTGGATTAGTCTAGTAAGCATGAATTATAAACCTCCCAAAAGATTGAGGTCAATATTAATCAAAGGTCAATAATGTATACGTTCTTTGGTTCAAATTGGGATCTAACGTGTTTGTTCCCTGAGATGTCGGCCTCCTCTCAGAGGAATGTGTTTAACGGTGTCTCTGACTCTCAGGCGATCACTTCTACAAGAGGAACAAGGCTCTGCCCCCAGAGGAGCAGATGATATCCTCGATGCCCGACGTCAAAGTTCTGACCCTCAGCGACGACCACGACTTCATGGTCATCGCCTGCGACGGCATCTGGTGGGTTTTGGTGCTCGTGGGCCGTTTCTCCTTGAAGTTGATCATTCATGGTTCATAATAAAGCGTAGGCTTGACTATGAAGGATTTCCACATGCCAGTTACCATGTTGCCACACGTGTTCTGTCGTGTAGTTGTTGGTGACCATGTGTGTTGTGCGCAGGAATGTGTTGAGCAGTCAGGAGGTCGTGGACTTCGTCAGCGAGAGGATCAAACCCGACAAGAGCGGCCATGTCCGACTCCTCTCAAATATTGTGGAAGAGGTAAGAGAGCTCCCAATACACACTGAATGCTTTACACGCAGTTGTCTGGCTGTGAGTCGTTATGCGGTCCAGCTTGTAGCGTTGGTTGACTCCTAAACACACGCCTCTTTAAACCTGATGTGTCCTCCCGCCAGCTGTTGGACCACTGTTTGGCCCCCGACACATCTGGAGACGGGACAGGATGCGACAACATGACCTGCATGATCGTCACCCTCCGGCCACACCCGTCTCCCGGGCAACCCGACGACAAGAAGAAGAAGAAGAGGAAGCACCAGGACGAGGCGGAGGGAGACGCCGGGCCGGAGAAGAAGGAAAACGACGGCAAGAAGGCCAAAAGCGACTAGCGGCAAAGAGAAACTGTCCCGGAGGGAGCGGCTGGTCCTGGACTACCCAGAGAGCATTCTGTTCAACCCTTTCCTCACATGAATTCACCCCAAAGCATCCGTTCCGGTCGCTTTAGGTTCGATCGGCTGAACTAAGATCAGTTTAGTTATTTCTCCTCCGTTTTCAGCCGACTCTCACTTTAACTCCCCCTCCGGTTTCTGGGCTCTCGATGGAGCTGGAAAGAATCCGGACACGAGTTTACTTCCTAAATTTAACGAAATGAATAAATTCCCACGCATTTGTAAGTAAATGAAACGACGCTGCAGAACAACGCGGTGTACCACACAGTCACCGCTCTCCGTTAGTGACATCTTTTCCCACACACGGCAGTTTCACCCTTTTTTTGTTTTAGTCGAAATTTGAAGATGGCTCTCGTGGCGTTCACATCCTCCGGCGTGACGCGGTGCGTCTCCGTTGCGGTTCTGACATGTAACCGCACAACGCCCTCTGTGTGTTGCGGTCACATTACACGGCATTCATTGTGTCTCTAAGTGCCATTGATTCCTTTTTTTATTTGTTGTAATATCACATCCTCAAATTAGGGACCCAAACTGGCTGCAGATGAATCTGCATTGCATAAAGATAACAATAGAAAAAGGGATTGAATGAGAGAATATTATTGTGTTTTGTAGCCCGACTCTAAAGATGCAGCCTGTTGGTCCAGCGTGGCGTTGAATGTGTCCCTTCCCTGGTTCTGTGAGCAGGAGGGACCAACGGTAATAACCCCGTCGCTCTTGTGTGCCATTTTTTTATGCGTTTCCCCCCCATTGGCACCATTCGCGAGTGAGGATACCTAGTTCAGTCTTGCTGGTCGCCAACAAGACGTCACCATCTTGAGCCTTTTCTCCCCCGTTCATGCTTCGCGTCTCTCAGAATCTGTACATTTCCAAAGTATCGGCCAGGGTTTTGTGCGCTTGTGTACTTGTCATCTGTAGGATCTGATGTGGGGGAAACAGGAAGTGACATCGAGTGTCGTTTCCTTTCATGTCTCTTTCATTGAAGCCCTGGGCTGACCAGGACTAAACCGGTCTCGTTTTTCTATTGTAACCCCTTTTTTAAGATCATCTTTAGGAAAGGGTATTTCCACTCAAATGTTATTTTTTTCCCCCTTTTCTTTGACGCTTCAGTAATTGGCAATTAATTTCTTTGTCGCAAAACGTTTTTTTGTGAACACACGCCCCGACGCTGAAACCGTGGGACAACTTTTGAGTGGAAATACAATCTGAACTTCAGAGTGCGAAGACGGTAGCTGTTCAGAATAATCGTCTTTATTTGCAGGAGCCTCATCGACATTAAACCAACGTGTGACTGTACGGTTGTTTCTAGTGTACCATCTTGTCAACATGCCCTTTTTGTTTTCTGTACAAAGTTTTTTCAATACTTGTAATTGGAGAAAAAGAAAATGCTTTTTCTTTGTAATTGTGAGTTAATGTGACATTTTTGGTGCGTACTCTTTTGACACCAGTATGTAAGTACATACAAATAAATTTTTTTAAATAATGAGAACTGTATTCCTGTGTTTATTTAAAACCACAACCAGTGCTTTTTTTTTTTTTTTTTTTTTTTTTTTTTTTTTACTGTGAAATTATACTCCATAGATTTGATGTTAAATCAACCAAAACATTTATTCTTTCATCAGGCATCAGTTTTTAATGCCAGTAAGTCAGAATGCAGCATCCTCTCTCAACATGGTATCAACTTGAGGTCATTAATATGTTTCATAATTCTTTTAATTTGTTTTTTTAAATTGATTTAACTTTAAATCTCCTTTACAAGAGTGTCCTGGCAAAGGCAGTAGCACATTACACAAAGTTTCAGACAAAATACAACATAAAACAGAGACACAATATAAAAAAAAAAGTGTTTTAGATCACGACAATATATAACTAAGACTCGAGTCATCATGACCCTGCCAATGCTGCTAAAGATAAATTAAATGAATCTTTGTCTATATAATACAACACTATTGTTAAGCCACAATGTTCATGTACTTGTGTACCTCTACCAGCCAAACGGCTCCAAACCTATTTTAGTAGATGATGCGTTCATGGTCCTCTGAGGATGAACTCTTTCCTAATGAGCTTTTGTTTACGACATTCATTTGTATTTTGTGACATGGATTTCTGGAGGTGAAGCGGCTTTATTCCTACAGGATATTCACCCCGTATGTGTACAGGTGTGTCAGGCTGGGCTGAAATCTTTCATTTAGGCATGGTTCTATCTTCAGTTGTATATACACAGTAACGTTACGTATACACTGAGCCTGAGACTTCTGATTTAAAGAGTTGATGATGGCATCAAACTGTCTAAATGCAGGTTTGATAATTAGTGGCTCTCACTGGGTCCATACAGGATCCAGTGAAGCGGTTCTGAAGCTTTGAGATGAGTTAACCGTAATCACATCTTTGTTTAGTGAAGATCTCAACGCAAAGAGCAACAGAGGCTGAAGTATTGGACAACGCAACTACACTGACACTGATCGCAGAACATTATAATATACGTTTAAATGTCATGTTTTTTTCTACTCTTACTCATTTATTTTACTTTTCTTTATTCACCTGCACTAATTTATGTATTTGTGCTGCTGCAGCACCTGAATCCCCCTGGGGATCAATGAAAGCTTTATCTTATCTTAAATTAAAAAAAACGCTGACCTGAGGAAAAGTTTAGGAATCAACAAAGATATTACCAGATAGGTCAATAAATATGTGTATTACAATGTCATGACAAGCCATCCAGTAGTTTTCTAAACACAGCTGGACAGACCTTTGCTCTTTGCTCACATAAAGTCCTGCAGATGGCAGCAAAGACATTTGGACCAATAATGCTGACGTCAGCTTTAAAGAGAGAGAGATGTAGCCACGTGCCATCAAGGGCAAAGAGCCTGCAGCGTTGCATCCCGACCAGAGAGCCCGCCCCTGGTTCCACTGACTCACACACCTCCGGTGCACCAGGACATACCCGACAGTAACCCCATGGCCACACGATCAAAGTCCTTCTCATGAAGCCGCTGTGGGCACGTTATGCTTTACATCGCCATAGAAACAGGAAAGAGGAAAGAGGACAGACTGTAGTTCCCATCGGCCTCGGGGCCTCTCTGTCCTGCGCTGCCATTGGCTGCTCCTCTACAGCCCTCTGCTCCCCGAGGATAAGTGTTGCTGCAGGAACAATAGAAAGCAAGAGAGGAAACACACCCTGTCCTTGGAATCTAAAAATGTCATCTCACACACACACACACACACATTCAGGCACCAGAATACACACATTTTATCCCTGTCTTTAACAGGAAGGATGTTTTTTGTTCTTTTCAGATTAATGGTGCAAGCAAAGTCTGTTAGTCTGGGTGTTTGTTCTCTTCTTGACACAAATAAAGGCCGAGACTCACTCAATAGGGTCTGAGTCTGTGTGAACGGCACTATGTTGACACTATGTTGACACTATGTTGACACTATGTTGGCACCATGTTGGCACCTTTTTGTCCATATATATATATATATATATATATATATATATATATATGGACAAAAATACATTTCAAACTACTCTCTACTCTTGGCTACCATACCAAAACTAAGATGCACGACTCACTCTTCCCCAGGCAGTAAACACCGGTTGCTGCTCTACCTATGATGTTGTGATTGCTGTAACGGGTTTCTTTCAGGACGTGTCTGGCTGCTTCTCGGCGGCTCCGGTCTCACCTCCCGACGTGTTTCTGAAAGGCTGCTTCAGTGCAGCTCAATGGCCGCCTTGTCCAGCTGTGTGCGTTGGGGGAGCTGCTCCGGTCTCAAGACGCGTACAACTGACTGATGTCTGTGGAAGAGAGCCACAGAGTTGGGCTGCAGCTAACTGTGCATGTATACCTGTGTGTGTTTGTGTGTGTATGTGTGTGTGTGTGTGTGTTGTTGAGCCAATAGGTCTCATATAGAAAGTCAGACCACAAGGTTGTAGTCACACACTGTAAGTATTCATCAGGATCTTTTTCGATCTCGTGCTCACACACATACACTCACACACACACACACACACACACACACACACACACACACACACACACACACACACACACCACAGTTGATAGAGGAAGATGTCACAGTCAGCTGTTCTATTATTGGTTGGATGTACCACCATGTCAGTTCCAGACACATCCTCCATGTGTGTGTGTGTGTGTGTGTGTGTTAATGTGTAATTCATCAACATCAAGCTCAGCATGTTAGATGGAAAAACAGGAAAGCTCCCCACATCCTCCTCCCCCCCCCCCTTTCATCCCATTCACTTCGATTGTAGCCCTCCTCCCATTTTTTCTTCTCCACCCACTGTCACTTCCTGTCGCCTCTTCTCTCCACTTCCTCTCATTTTCCATCTCTTATTTTACCTCATGATCATTTCACGGCCCGGTCCCTGGCTGCTTTGAATGGGGAAGGGTTAGTCAGAGACGTACATTGTTTTATCTAAAGCTGTAATCGTGAGGTTTTCTCCAGGGATACGGAGCAGCAAGCCAGCTGGACAACGTACCCAGAGGGGTCAGCACCAAACCCCCCCGCAAGTCAACGGCATTGGGGTTGATCAGGGCAGCAGATACCAGGACCTGAAACTGACACACACACACACACACACACACACACACACACACACACACACACACACACACACACACATACACACACAGCTGATCATTTACAAACACAACTGCAGGAACAGATTCACACATATCAGGACATCAGTATGCACAGTAGGCACACACACACTCACACATGCAAACACACACACACACACACACACACACACACACACAGGGTGCGGTCAGAGATAAGGGAGAAGTGGAAACAAGCAGCTGTCTGATCAACGCAAATACTGCTGCTCTGTATCACCCAACATTTCTTCACACTCTATCTATCTTCACTTTCTCAGCATTATATTCATCTCCTTACTAACTCCTCCCCCCACCCCCTCCCCTCCTTTTCCCATCAAGATGTTGTATTCTCATTTAAACACTGGTTCCTATTTTAACATGATCTAAGTTTGTTTTACACTAGTAGCAGCCTATAACCAAAATATATATATAAATCAGAAATGAAGCCATAAATGCAGCTTTCTACAAACACAATGAAAGTCTTCAGAGTTTCATCCTGACATTGGGCATTATCATTTAAAGGTTATATTGTATTCCTCGTAGTAAGAATTTGAGCTTTTTAGCACAAAAAAAAAGGAATAAAAGAAAATGTAATGCTTCTTTTCTTTCTGATTCTTATTGTATTTTCATTCAAATCAAATAATTTGATACATGATAATGTCACAGCTCTTTTATGTTCCTTTATCTTAATTATTTCGGAGCAGGATGATGGGGTCGCGTTAGAAAAAAGAGAAGATTTCTCTTAACTGCTCCTGATAATTACAGCGGTAGTTATAACTATAATGATCACTTGGAGATAAAGCGTCTTTGTGTATTTAGAAAAGTGCTGAATTATTATTATTCTGACAGAACTAATTCTAACAGAACTAAACTAATAAGGGAAATACTGTGAGATAATGCTGCTGCACATGTGCCTAAAGTCCAATTCCTTAAGTCATTGAGAGGAGCCAGCTGGTGTGCTGGTTGAAGCCGTCAGTGTAGCTAACTGAGGGTATCTCAGTACGTTTCTCTGACTGTGAACTATCATCGATCAGTAGATAGTTTTCAGGAACACTGCTGCTGAAAAGGCCCCTGAATGAAGGCGCTGTTGTTCAGCTGTCACGACATGAAGGCCGAGCATGTCGGCCAGAGGACCCCCCGGGGGCCGATGAAGCAGATCTGATCTCACAGTCGAGGGTCGCTATCGAGAGCCGCTGGGACAAGAAGACGACGCTTACTGCGGTTACGAGAGGGGCTTGAGAAGAAAAATGGAAATAGATATTTCTTGGCCATCTTGTGATTGAATGCGTCTTGCAGAAGAATCTCGTGACCGGGTTTGAAAACCCTGGTTCCAGTGAGAGCATCAACAGATCCGTGGTCCGCGTGCAGCAGAACTCCGGATCACAGGCGTTGAATATCTCGTGACCGAAGCCATCGTTGATCATCGTTTAACCGCGAAAAAGCGACGTGTACACTCTAATAGTTAAAATATAGGACAAAGCAGTTGTTGTATTGACATGGAGGATCAGTGAGATGTTACAGGAAGAGCATGAAGGAAGTGGTTTCCTAGAATAAAAGCAACAACACCGATAAAAAGCCAGACTATCCAATACATGTGGCACTTCAACTCCTCTTTAGGAAAGTTAAATGACCCCCTTCTTTCGATTGGTCCGGGGTTTTAATCGACTTTTAACCCCGAGGTCATCCCATCCAACAGGATGAGGCTCCGACACCACCGTGGTCTGTATGGTACGAAGACTGCACAATCTGGAGAGAATGCAGAAAGGGCTCGTTGCATTTGGAGATATGAATGTTCAATAAATCACAGGTGTTATTTCCACAGTAATAGAGATTATAACAGGAACAGACAAACCGTGGAGAGTCGTCCTCTCACTGCTCCGGGACCAGCCTCCCATGACTCATGGGGCTTATCTGATGAACCTGACTCCCTGAAGTTACTACCTCGATATCACAGCTCTCTCTCTCTCTCTCTCTCTCTCTCTCTCTCTTTCCCTGTCTGCTTGGTTTTAAACAAACAACCCTTCACAGATTTCCTCATCTTCCTGACTAACACACAAACACACTCACACGGTTCATCCCATCACTTTCTCAAATGTTTAATTCAACTATCGGACGATAGAACTGTTAAAGGTCTTCACGGAGCTGTTGTCCTGACACAGATATTCACTGAAGCTTCGTCTTTGAACTCTCTCTCTCTCTTTTTTTTTCTCTCTCTCTCTCTTTCTCTCTCTCTCGTGTCAGCTCTCCCAGTTGAGAAAATGACAAAAGTTCTGGCCACAAGCCTGGTCACTGTATGTGTGTGTGTGTGTGTGTGTGTGTGTGTGTGTGTGTGTGTGTGTGTATGTGTGTGTACACCAGCTGGTTACATCTGGTTTGAGAGGCCACAGAGGGAGGGTGCTTTCTCCCACCTCTCAGTATCAGTTACTAATCCCTGTTTCCCACAAGTGTGCTTTTGTGTGTGTGTGTGTGTGTGTGTGTGTGTGTGTGTGTGTGTGTGTGTCAGGGATAGATCATGAGGTCCCTACCATTCAAATCATTTTCACATTTAGTATTTAAAACAATACGTATGAACGATTTCAACAGAAAACTAACAAACTGAAAATGATACATTTGACATACATTTTTTTAGCATGATGACAATCTTGAGAAATGCGTTTTGATGAATGTCGTGGCGTCAGCTTCTCCATCCTCCTCTTTCCTCTCATGCCTCTGGTTTTATCTGATAAACTCGGAGCTCCCCTCCCCTCCTCCGTCCAGACCTGCCACTCTTCACCTGAACCATCATCTGCTAAAATGACTTAGATACGTATACGTTGTGTCTCATTACTCATACTGTATGCTGCTCCTTCAGAGAAAACACATCGGAGTATTACATTTACTTGACATGCAAATATTTCTGAATAAGATTCAACTCTTTCATAAGATTAAAAATATAATAATTCAAGATGAATGCATTATTACATTCTGCATTATCTAATTATCCAGCATCGTATTAGAATGGAAAGCTCCATCTTAAACCGACATTGCTCTGATAATGCCTCTTTCACTCTATACTTGGAATTAAAATAATGATAATAATAATAATAATAATAATAATAATAATAATAATAATTCAGGAGATTTACAATGTTACATTGTGTTCTAAATAGATGTATTATTTACATTTGTTTTATTATTAACAGCCAGAATAAGTGGAAACACCAGTGTGGATTTGCAGGTTTAACTAATTTAAACAAATGTATTAATATTCTCATGTACATTAGTAAAGTTCCCTTTTAAGCTAGTTTTAGAAATATACATGTTCTATTAATTAAGTAAACTTATTTTTTTTAAATATATATTTCAAAATATTTTTTTTAAACTAGCAGCCGGGAGCTGTTGTATAATGCAAAATGTGGTAAATAAATACTGTACCTTACTCGGCTGAGCACATATTCCGTAGAACTATTTGACATGTATGTGTATTCATAAGTACAGATGGGATTGGGATGTGAAAAATGTAGCGCATGCCGACCTCGACCGTGACGTCTGTTGTGTTATCTCGTAACGTGCTGATGAAAACGCAGCGGTCAGCTGTTGTCAGCAGTCCACAGCAAAGATGCATGTGGAGAGGTGGAGAGTGGGAGAAGAGAGCTGTGGAGGTGCACACTGTGTGTGTGTGTGTATGTGTATGTGTGTGTGTGTCACACTGTTTCTCAACTGTGTAAATGCCACATGACACACACACTGTGAACTTTGAACACGTGCAAACACACACATATGTCGTCAACGGGTCATTGAGAGGTGCTGTGATGAGCAGAGAGGACGAAGGACACACAAAGAGAGAGAGAGAGAGAGAGAGAGAGAGAGACAGAGAGAGAGAGATACCTAGTGAGATAAAGAGACACATTCTCTCTCTCACAGAAAAATACAGAAAAAGAAGCAAAAAGTGATACGCAAAGGGAGGGAGAGTGTGTGTGTGCATATTCAGTTAAAGTTACAGTGTGTGTCATCTGTTTCGGTAACTTTGTCAGTGAACTTACGTTAACCCCGTTGCGAGGAAGGAAATCTGTTAACTCCCAATTCCAGGACTCAACTCCCAGTTCAGGATTAAGACCTGAACTGGGTCGGGTGAAGGCCTCAGCGGTCCGGTCGGTGCTCCCTCTAGTGACACACAACGTTGTGTTGTTGAGTCTTTTCCTGGTCCAATGCCATCAGCCAAATAGTCTCTATTGTTGGGTCACTTATTTATTCTTTATTCATTTGTTTAGGCAATGGAGAATCATAAATATTTAATTATCAATTATTTAAAATGAGATATTTAGACTGCTTTGGTCTTGTCAAGTGTCCCAGTGAACCACCAGATATTAAGACCCTGAAGCTGAAATAAAGTGTAAAAAAAAACAGAAAAAAGAAAAGTGTCACAACCTTAACAGATGTGGTTTCACACAAGAAAGAAAATGTCCCCAAAAGGCAGCGCTGTGTGTGAGGGCTGCAGTCAATCTTTGAGTCAGACGTTGTGATTATTAGACCGAAAGGGTTTGAATCTAAAGAACCGTTTAGCTACTCACCGATGTTAAAGGTCAGTTCAAACTGTTGCGTTTAAACCTCCAGAACACTTCTGGCCCATGAATCCCAAAATGTGTTTCCCAGACTGATTAATGTAGCAGCAAGAGTTTCTGAAGTCGTGGTCGTCTGTGGAGCTTTGTGTCTCTTTTATTTATCTTGCAGGCGTTTTTCTCTCTCTCCTCTTTCCGTCTGTCAGCCCCTCTGACGTTTTTTCTTCTTCTTCACTTTCTCTTAACCGCTGTCTCTTTTACGAGTACACACTCACACGCACACACGGAGCAGCTGTCTACACTCACATTCATAGCTTGTTAGGAAAGTGGAGATTGTATTTCAGTTCTGCTCGTTAAGAGTCAGCACTGATGTCACTCTGGCCCCTCTTTATATTATGTAACACACACACACACACACACACGCACACACACACACATACGGAGACAGAGAGAGAGGCTATAAAATTATAAAATGGGCTGGAACTGAGCCTCAGACCGCCGCCTTCCGTACTGGCAGCTTTGCGTGAACATGTGACTGCAACATTTCGCAATAAGAAGTTAAACATAAATATACTGTATATTACAATGATAGCTTACGCCCCTCTGTAAAGCTGCCATGTTTCTATGTAAGAATACCACCACAATAATAAAACACCTGTCTGATTGAGTGAATGTGTTTGGGTGATAACGCTGCCACGTGATAGATCCCTGGATGATGCATTTATGCTGATTTTCAACAATTATAAGTCTAGAAAAGGGAAAAAAAAAAACTGATTTAGATGCAAACACAGGATGTGGAAAGTTTGAGTTTCTAAACAAGAACTAGCCGTAAACAACATGGGATGATGACATGGTGAAAACACACGAGGAGAGCTTTCGAGAACTATTGTTTTAACGAAAAACGAAAACCATTTTAGGCCCCGATTTCATATAATGATATTGGAAGAAGCTCCAGAAAACTTCTGACATTTAAACTTTCATATTGGTGCTTCGTGTCTTAATCTGTGCGACGTCTGTGTGACTATTTTAGGAGGAGTTGAGGATGTTATACAAGGCGATGCTCGGGGCCACAGAGACAACAAGTACACGGCTGGAACCGGTTACCATGTTCAATTTGTTGTATCAACATCTGCTCAGTTTATGAGGTTTTATTGCATGGTTCATTAAAATAACTGATAGGATATACAAACCTATTAGGGGGACATATTACATTCTGCCTAAATATTTGATTATTTTCAAACAAAAAACATCAAATAAAAGCTGAAGATATGCTGAGTGGAGACAGACAGTCTTTCTGGTGTTGTTTTCCCAACAGATTTCCAATTCGTGAAAATTAGATTTGGGAAGATAATGATGGGAAAACCAGCTTTGTATCCAGGGGTGTTGGTATCAATAAGGAGCTGGCACCGCTTGAGTCGCAGAGCAGCTAATCTAACCCGAACAAAGTCTCAATCTCATTATGTTCTAACTCTGTGTTGTCAGGTAGAGAGAAGCAGTTTGTTTCCCAGACAGAGTTAAGTCAGCCCCCCCGCGCCCCCCCCCCCCCACACACACACACACGCGCACACGCACACACTGTCTCCAAGAACAAAATGTCACATGACAACCTACAAAATAAAGCTCTTGCATAACCATGAGGGCCTGGAAGCTGTTTGAAGAGTCTGTTTACAATGATCTAGTCAGAAGTTGGATGACTTTCTGTGTGTGTGTGTGTGTGTGTGTGTGTGTGTGTGTGTGTGTGTGTGTGTGTGTGTGTGCGTGTGTGTATGACCATGCCCCAAAACATCGCTCTCATCTTATCAACTCTCTTCTGATGTGCGTCAGCCCAGCACAGCATTGTTGTTATCACAAAGTGCACAGTGCAATTCCAAAACATTACTTCAGCCACAACAAACGTGGAAAAAAAAACAAGTTCAAAGTTCGCGACGTCCCAAAAAAACAAAAACTAAAAGTGAAGGGTCTTTTTTATGTACATTTATCTGCTACTGAGAATCCTGACTTGTGTCTCTTTTCGTGTCAAATGTGGGAAACAGTGTTCGTGAGGACACACGTGATACAAATAAAACTCTATATCTAAAAACAAAAACAACAATTCTCATATGCAGCCTGTGGGCTCCCTCAAGGTGTATTTAAAACACACACACACACACACACACATGTTCCCAGTCCCACCGCTGTGCGCCAAATCCTCAAAATCAACAAAGAACAGCATGTGTTACACCAAATACTTTTTATTTCTCAGGCTATAAAACTTCTGTACAAACACGTCTTTCTTTGAGTGACGTACTCGGTCAAACAGAGGATTCAGTGTGAGCGGATTGCAGCGGCGTGCTCTCTGTTACAACGTTTTTACATGCAGGGAAAATGGCGTTTCACACAGCAGGCCGAGTGGGGTGAGAAGCTCTCAGCTGGTGGCCCGTGTGAGTAAGCTCAGGTGTGCTTTCCGAGGGTATCAACTCCAATAAAACAATGACATCTCAAGAAGGAAACCGCTGTGTCTGTTTCCCCCTGCTTTGGTTTGAAAACACACTGGACTTCACAGATACTGTTTTGTATTCAACGTGTGAGAATTAAGCGTCAAGTAAGTCGATAAAAAAACGGATTTGCTTCCAGTAATCCGAGGTCATTCGCATACAGACACTTTTTCATTTTGTATTTGGTTTGTAAATTCCAACCCCTCATTAATCACAATAGCTAAAGTCAGCCGTTGCAGTCATACTTTTTTTTTTCTAATCCACATACAGACTTTGCACCTGTCCTGAAAACAGAGCACTAACCTTCAACAGAACACTTTGTCTACGTAGTGTCCCCCTCACGTCTCTCCTCTGACTCTCTTTAAACACAATAGTTCACTTTCAGAGACCATCTGTTCGACATCACACAGCCGTCTGTCACTGCAGACTCGCACGCTGCTGGGGGTCGACCAGCTGAGTCCGGGTCTCGACAAGCGCTTAAAACATTAAAGCGAGAAAAAAAAAGACATTTTTAATAGAAGAATTAACAAAATCGTAGTCTTAAACATAAAGACAAGTTGAATTCATGAGAATAGAAAAGCACAATGGTTCCACTGCTGCAGCCTTACTTGGTCTAGTATCACCAGAAGCTTTGGCTTACTTCATTTAAAACATATTTTTTTAAACTATTAAAATAATAATCCCTTTGCGACAAGAGTGGACGGCAGGGGCTTGATTTTATTTATTATAGCATATGCATAATTTACCTGGAATTAGATAAAGAGAGGAAAACAAACAAATATATATATATATATATATATATATATATATATATATATATATATCTCATTGTGTCCTGTTTTGTGTGTGTAGGTATATATATATATATATATATATATATATATATATATATATATATATATATATATATATAATTTTTATGTTTGTCTGACAATTTTGTATTTGTTTTACGTTAATATGTCGAAACGAATACAAAAATTAAGTAAAAAAAGTAAACAACAACTAAACAAAGATGGCGCCTTCCTCAAATCCTTGTCAGAAACACGCAGGTCATCATTTACGTTGTTATGTATTCAAACAGAAAGTGACACAACAGGTTTATATGTGTCTCATATTGAAGCCCAAACTAAATGTTGTATACAAACACTGTGATGAGAAGCTCATGCTCTCTCTATAAATTATACGTTAAGCCGGTAAAATGGATCCGACCTGACAGGAAACGCTATCAGGAGGGTCGGTGTGACCTTTACCCCACTTAGATCCAACATCAGCCACGGCTGCAAGACAAGCAACTTATTATGCCTCCCCCTCCCCCCCAATGCACGAAACAATGCATTTGCTATCATGAGTAAAACATCGAGACACAGTGAAGCCATTCAGTCGCAGCGTCTTCGGCAGAAAACGACCAAACGGCTCCACTGAAGCATTGTCCGCAAATCTGGAGCCTTCGTTTTAAACTCAGGCCTAAAATCAACAATTTTTTGGAGTTGAGACATTTTAGAGGACGTTCTCCGTTTGTTGCTAGAGAACGACGCCGTTCGTATTATAGTGTCCACCGTGTTGCTACATCATCGGGTCAGGTTGGACCAGAGGATGTTTTTGGTGGATAACTCTCATGAGAACCAAACTGTGGAGCCAATTTGCAGCTGCAGTTGTGTTCAGGGTCTCGGGGCCCGGAAGCAGTGCGTACTATAGAAATATTTAAAAGAAAGTAGTAAACAAACGGTTGAAAATATTCCACAGGTCTGTGTGTTTGTGCACGTTCCGGCAGTCTCGTCTCAAACGTTGGCGTAACATATTTTCTTCTGAGTGCAGTTCAATTAAAAAGAGTTATTGTTTGTTGAATTTTAAGGCACAGTCTTATATTGTAGAGATTTACTTTAAGGCACAGTCTTATATTATAAATATTACAGGCTTTTCAGCATTCTCTCTGCCCTAAAAGAAACCCAGGGGGAAGATAAGTGGAATAAATGACTTGGAACAAAAGCAGCAGAACGTTAGCGTTCAAATTAAAAGTTGTTAACACTGCGAAGATGTTAACCTTCAACCTTAAACCTTTAGTGACCTTTGGTTGACTAATCAGACAAAGGTTTAGCTTGATTTATTTCTCCACAGGGCTTTAGGTCAACGTTTAGATCGTCCCTAGGCTGAGGAATACATGTATATCACAGATCTACAGATGCTCATTAAATATTGGCAGATCTTCCTTCAATTCATCACGGACCGAGACCTGGTTGCACCCTTTTCCTTTCCGAGGCTCTAACACAAAGAGTCCTTTAGATGTAGATACATTAATGCGTTTTGTTCTTGTTTTAGCATCTACAATGCACAAAGGAAGGTGTGGCCGCGGACCGTTTGACATCCACACATGTTGAGTCTTTTTATTTCTTCTTTACGACGAATGAAACTGAAGCTATGGGAGAGCGAAGAGGCTGCAGAACTAACGGAGCACACGAGACACGGGACGGACAAAAGGCGTCACGCATTAAAGCTTTATAGATGCGGAGAGATAGAATCCATCAATGGTTACGGCTGTAATAACAATAATATGCATAATTTGGGTAAAAGGAACAAACACACACGATGAATCTAACTATAGTTCATAACTACAAAGAGCAGAGTTCACTGAATATGTACATAATTCAAACTTCACAGTCTTACACACACAATTGCATTGAAAAGCTCAGGAATAAAATCCCATCTTTTTTCAGAGTTTCTTTCTGGCTACGAACCGACAGAAATCAAACAGCGGACTTCATTGTGTGACTTTTAAGCCACGCAAAGAGCACTTGGTTGATCTAGTTCTGCTCCCACTTGCAGTGAGAATGTTTAACTGTCTATTAAATTGCCTCTTGCAACTTACTGGTTTCATGAATAAGGCACAGACGGCAGAGTCCTTCAGTACTGACGTAGGATCGGTGAGGACGGGGAACGCGCTTTAACCCCGGCGGGGAAAAGACATCAGCGTGAGTTTATGTTTCTAATAAGACACAATATGAGTCTTACATCTCACCAAACATGTTCCACTGCCCGGTCAATACGTTCGCTGGTGTTTGGTATTCAACAGGAAGTCAAGAAAATCAAACTTAAAACTAAACCGGGGGAGCAATTGCATGAATTTAGACGGAGACTAAACTAAACCGTGATTCAGGGGTCAGATCAGGGCTTGAAGCTGCACCTGGTGAACCGAGTATGTGACCAATGGTTAGCCGCGTCATCTTTCATGACAGCAACAATGATCCCAGTTATAACAAGACAATTTATGACTTCAATCATGCCTGGAGATCATGGCAGAAGATACGAAATGATTTCTTATTTTCATGTGAATAGTGTAAATGAGGACACTTTCTGATCAGAGGGCCGCTCTATTTCAGTCAGCAGTTATTTCTAATTCTGAGTTGTTAGACGAAGGAAGTTCAGACGAGGTTTCAGTGAGTCGAGCATCAACCCATACCAGGCCGGTGAAGGTTGTTATGAGAACACCGGACTAAACACTACTCCATCATACGTGTTCACCACAGACATGACTTGTTCTTAAAGTCTAGACCGGCCTGGAGCAACACTGTCACTTCCACCGTGATGTGGAGCGGGTGTCCTGCTCGTCGTGGTGCGACCAGGATTCCAGGAGAGGCAGGGTGGATCCTACTGGAGGCCAGCTAGGATGGAAACCAGTGTAGAAAAAAAGACTGCTCTTTTAAAAAAATATAGGTTTTCTTAAAACCAGGCTGGGCTCAGTTGTGAATCTCTTCCTTGATAAGACTACAAAACCACTTAAAAAAATTAGATCCGTGAGTCTTACTTTGGTTCCCATCAGGTTCAGTCCGGCTCCATCAGGGAGAAACCCAAACCAGCTGCTCAGAGTCGGAGAGCCAAGCGGCTCTAGGCCACGCAGCAGTACCTCTTCCACCACGACTTGGACAGAGTCTTCATCTTGTCTGGTTTCGGCCTTTGCTTTTTTCTCCGTTTCTGTTTCCCTCTCGGGTGCTTGTGGGAGCTGTAGTTCTGCAGGCTGGCCAGTATGGCCGTGTCAAACACTTCTTTCAAGTTCTTTTGGGTCAGGGAGGAGCACTCCATGTAGGACACGGCTCCGATCTCCATCGCACAGTCACGGGCATCTGCCGGGTCCACGGGTCGCTCCCGGTACTTAGCCAGGTCGATGAGGACCTACAGAGAGCACACGTTAGTATACCTTTGGAGGTGTTATATCTGTAACAGTTTATCTCCACACCTTCCCTTTCTTATTAGTTGTTTTCATCCTGTCTTGCTATCACGTTATTCCAGATCCTGCTTCCCATCTCGTCAGTTCAACTCCCTTCACCTGCCTCTGGTCACCTCGTTAGTCCCTCATTACCTTCACCTGGTCCTCATGCCCTTCTCACCTGCAGCCCATTCCCTCATTAGTCCCTCACTATTTAGCTCCCTCACTTCCACTTGTCCTCTTCCAGATTGTTTTGTGTTCTTCTTGAAGCGCTCCAGCATTACAAAGTGTGTTCATCTGTTCCCGTCTGTTTTGTTCCTGCCGGAACTTTGAGTAAAGTAAATTACTTTCCAGTTCTGTCTCCTGAGTCGTGCATTTGGGTCCACCCTAATACTCCCATGACAATATCTACTGATTTATGAAGTACACCTGACGTGTGTTCTTCCATCAATAACCATTTTAGAAGTTCAGACTTTTGGTAAGAACCCTGTTGTTTTTGATATCAAAATAAGTTCAAAAGTTATCTTATCAATTTTCTAATGTTGAACATACAGAAAATCGAAAAATACGTTTGTCTCTTTTATCCGACATGAAGTAAAATAATAGTAATTGAGTGATATGTCAGATTAGCTGCTAATTGTCTTATTAAAAAGGAAAAGATCAGCTGTAAATGTCCTTTTTAAGTGACGTAATTAATTCATACAACTTGTCATTTTGATCAGAGAGACGTACAGCCTCTATTTAATGCTTGTGGGTATTTTTTTTGGGGGGGGGGGCAGAAAGCAGATAGTACTCCACCTTGACGTCTTCTCGGAGGTCACACTGCGTCCCGACGAGGACGAGCGGAGCGAAGGGCGCGTGCCTTCGGATCTCTGAAACCCATTTCTCAGGAACGTTCTGGAAGGAAGCGGGACTGACGACGCTGAAGCACAGCAGGAACACGTCGGCGCTGGTGTAGCACAAAGGCCGCAGCTTGTCGAACTCATCCTGGGAAGATCAAGAGAGAGAGAAGAGTTGCTGATGAAGGGATTTGTTAAATCATAGAGATTTTATGAGTATTTCAACAATACCGTGTTACTGGTGCAGCATAAACATCTATTAGTGGTGCTATTAAGTGCTCTGCTTTAATTACTGGTAATAAACTATGAGATAAGTCTAGTTCCTTCTCCCTTTTTTCATCTCTGACTCTCCTTCCTCCACATGTCATCTTTACATTCAAACACACTGATACAGAACAACTGCTTTTGAGTGCTGAGCTATTATTGTATGTGTGGAATCAGTTAGCTATTGATAGTTTCAAGGTAAGCATGAGCTCTTTGTCTAACCAGCTGTGGCTTATTCTGATAAGAACAGTTGCACTTCAGATAACAGCTGCTTCTGTTATAAACAGGGATGTACAATGCATCACTTCCTGCGTATCAGATCATTTTTTCCCCCGGAAAGACCAAGCACACAGTTTCCTGGTCAGTTTCCTGGTCAGTTTCCTGGTGTCCAACGACGGTAACACAACATTTAAGTGAGCTATCCAGTGTTTAAACACGTTTAGTTTAGGACTAATCTTAAACTATGTGCCAGTTATCATCGTGCACATCATGTTGGTCCAACTAAATTGTCACAATTATCATATGTAAAATGAAAATAGATAGAGCAGCAACAATAATGTTATATGAAAACTCATTTGTAAATAATATTGTTGCAGTTTTCATGACAAAAAACATTGTCCCGTGTAGCTTTCCACTGTCAATTATAGAATAAAAAACTAATCTGTGTTTCGGTAAACTATACTTAGACCATGAAGAGAGAAAGAGAGAAAGACGATAGTTCCATCACTTCCTCCGGTTAGAGGCATTATTTCAAATAACAATTAAAACAACAGGAAACGCTGCTGCTCGGGCTCCCCCTCCGAGTGTCTGCTGTGTGTGTGTGTGTGTGTGTGTGTGTGTGTGTGTATTGTGATCACTGACCTGTCCGGCTGTGTCACAGAGTTGTAGTTTGACTGGCTGACCGTCCACTGATACCACCGCTACACACACACACACACACACACACACACACACACACACACACACACACACACACACACACACACACACACACACACACACACAGTGTATACAGTAGTTTAGATATTAACTGAAGACAAAACCCAAATATGGCCAAACCCTTTCTTAAAACAATCGCACAATCTAATGACACCAGCTGGTAGCTGTTCAAGTAACAATAAATACAGCAAAGTGATGGTTAGTCAATAAACTAATTGATCAAATTACAGAAGATGAATTTATTATATTTGATAGCCAAGCATTTTATTAAGTGACTATAAAAAGTCAAACATCGAAACGATTTCTAGTCACCACTTCAAAGTGGTTGAAATAAACATGAACTGAAATGTAAATTATATTGAACTTTACAGATTGAAAGGTGAAATAACTTTAATAAATATAATCCTGGTCCACAAACAAAGTGTGTGAGCTGTAAACATAGGCATAGTATTCCGGTGTGTATTATGTATTCGTGTATCAATACACAAAGAGAACACAATAACAAAACCACGAGAGAGAGAGGCTCCTTTACCCGAGAAGTTGTCAAACGCCGTGGGCACGTACTCGGTGGGATACCCGTTGGTGGTGTAGCTCACCACCAGGCTGGTTTTCCCCACGGCTCCGTCCCCCACCAGCACGCACTTCACCCGCCGCTCCGCCGCTCCGGCCCCGGCCGCCCCCGCTCCGGACCGCCGCGTCCTGCCGCAGCCCCGGACCCTCCTCGGTGGGACGGGCGGCGGGGGGGAGCCCGGGGCCGACTTGTAGCCTCCGTCGCCCCGCAGAGGCATCTGGCACGGGGAGGAGGGGGACATGTAGCCGGAGTGGACCCGGGGAAGGAGGTTCAGTCCCGGCGCGGGCCAGTGTTCACACCGTCCGTTCTTCCGTTCCTCTCCGCCGGGTTCAGGGAGCTGCTGTCCGCTTCCTTTTAGTTTCCATAGTCAGATCACCAGAAGTTTGAAGTACTCTGCTCTGTGTCCACTTCGAGCGTCATGGTTAGATTGAGGGACACCAGGTCTGGAGAGCGGGGCTGAAATGAACGTCGGTTGTTAGTTACAGTCTGTGTCCGTTCTGTCGGCCAGCGGACAGACCCGTCCCAAACTCCCCTTCAAATGACATCACACTGTGTGTGTGTGTGTGTGTATGTGTGTGCGCGCGCGTGTGTGCGTGTGTTTGTGTGTGAGAGCAAGAGAGAGAGAGAGAGAGAGAGAGAGAGAAAAGGAGAGAGAGAGTATCATAATAACAATAACAACAATAACAACAATATTGATAGCAATAATTATAATAAAAAATTCCTCATCCGAAATGCCAAAATATAGCTGTGAGATAAGTTAAGTGGAGTAGAAAGTGCAATATGTCCTTCTGAAGTACACTAGAAAGTATCTTAATATGAAAAGAAAGAAATAGAAAGATATAAATGATCAAAAATACAAATAACTGAAAGGGCTACTCAAATAAAAGACTGTGTGTGGAAATGTACTCACCTTCCACTACTGCTATCAAACTGAGCTTCTACAATCTCCCAAAAAATTGATTTAGATTTGACTCCTTGACAAACTTTTTCACAGACTAATGACATCAGCGCCATCTAGTGGACAGGGCGGGGAATACACACGACAGAATAATAGTGGCGATAGAGCCCCCCCCCCCCCATCACAGCCCCAGCCCCCGGTGACCTACCAGAGTACGACGACTGACTGTATGACGTCAGCTGACCTCATTGAGTTCGACTTCTTTGTAAAATAAAAAATGCAATAACAGAAATAAAAGAAGATAAAACATATATTTTCCGACACAATCTTGAAATGTAAAAAGCATCATTTACTTATGGCTTTGGCTTTTTTGAAGACATTTAAGAAGGAAAGAAATCTTTTGGAAGAGCAACTGAAGGCCCTCCAGGGTACGTGCGATTTAAATATATATATATATATATATATATATATATATATATATATATATATATATATATATATATATTTATATTTATATATATATATTTAAAATTAGCATCAATTCACAAATCTTTATGTATTTAATAAATATTCAATAAAATAAAACGGTATGTTAATAAACCGAATTTGATATATTCTTTATTAAATCATACACTGATGGCTCAGCACTGTGTATTGCATTGTAACATAATACAATCCTAATCTAACCTAATATAATCATTATCTGATGTCACTAACATGTTTTGATATTTGGGTTGAGTCACGTGGAGAACATGTACATTCCCAAACAGAGAAGTGTAGGCGGCGCAGACGAGCAGCATCTAGCCCTGGACGGTGGTCTTGTAGAGCGCAGTACCATTCCTGTCCCAGTAGATGGCGACAGAGCGCCATCTCGTTGTTTGACGACCGCCACAAAAAACAACGTTCCAAGAAGAAGAGGAGTAAACGTCAGCGATTCAACAGCGCGCGGGAAAGCCGAGAAAAGATGGAGACGGATGTTCGCGGAGAGGTCGACGAAGAAGCGGACACTGTCCCTCCGGCGACTTTAAAATTGTACGAGACGCAGTTTTTCGGCTTCACCCCGCAGACATGTATGATGCGGGTCTACATCGCCTTCCAGGACAGCCTGTGCGAAATTTTACCCGTTGTGGAGAAGGTGTGCGTGAGGCAGCTGAGCAAAGGCGAGTCGGCCGAGGCGGAGGAGCGGCTGCGCTCCGGCGCCAGGGAGTGCAGCCGGAAGCTGCAGCAGTTCCTCGAGGAGCGGTTCAAGCAGCTGTCTGAGCGGATGGACGCGCTGCTGGTCGAGCGCTGCCTCTCCGTGCCGCCGAACGTCCTCCTGCCGGAGGACAAGATGCACAAGAGCTACCCCCAACACATGGAGGTGGGCGGCGAAGTCTGTTAGTTCGAGACAGTTCGTTACGATCAGCGCACTTGTTCGTATTATTAAGCTGTTATAACGTGAACGTTACGCACAAATGATGTACTTTACTGTAAATATGTTTAACATAAAACTTTCACCATTTAATATATGTCGTTATATATACGTATATATATATGTGTGTATATATATATATATATGTGTGTGTATATATATATATATATATATATATATATATATATATATATATATATATATATATATATATTATGTTAAACATATTTACAGTAAAGTATATATATATATATATATATATATATGTGTGTATATACATATGTGTGTGTATATATGTGTGTATACATATATGTGTGTATATGTTCTGTCACAAGCTTTATTATTACATTATTATTGGTATTTAAAAATATAAATATTGGATAGGATGATTTTTGCTCCTCAAAGAAATCACTTTCAGTGTATATTTTCCTGAAAATTTTGAAGAAATTATCAAATATTTTAAATTGATCTACACATTTATTTAGAGTTTGACAAAATAATCTTAACTCACTTCACTCTCTTCACATGTCGTTATTCAGTTTCCATGGAGATGGCTTTGTTTGTCTCACATGACCTGTATGACAGGTGTTTATGTCTTTGTGCCGCTGACGTCTGAAAGCTAACCGTATCGTATCTGTTTTGCCCTTAAAAGACGTTCCTTACTTCATTTAATTGTCATTTAACAATGTGACACGTTTTTATGTATTCATATTTGGCTCTGTTGTATTTTTAGGGTTTGATCAATATTGATGACTGCCTGTTGAATCTTACAGTGCATTTGTTATCACATATAGTATGTATTCTTATAGTCTATGCATATGTTGTTGAAAACAGGGCATGTATCTAATGCCTGTGCTCCTGCTCCCCCAAGGAGGTGCTGAGGCGAGAGTCGTCCATCGCTGACCTCCAGAGAGCTTACGAAGCAGAAGTATGTGCCAGGCAAGCCTTGCTCGCCGAGCTGGAGGAGCAGAGAGAGGTGCAGACACAGCTGGATGGGATTCTGACGTGGGTCAGAGAGCTGCAGGCGGCCTGGGTGAAGGAAGGTAACGGCAGCTTCCATGACAGTTTCCGGCTAGTGATGGAGTCCGTTAAGAAGCTACAGGATGCCGTGGCGGAGGTCTGCATCAAGGCGCCTCATTGAGCTGACCTTCTGTTTAATTTTATAAACGGATGACACATCACTAATGAATTCATGCTACAAACTATGTGAATATTGTAGAGCAACTTTTCCTTGAGGCCAAGGATTCTTTTTGTGTATTTGGACGGTCAATTTCCCGCTGCTGTTCGTTGCCTGTGAAAAGAAGACAAAGACAATAATTCCTAAATGTGCTTGTTGAACATCCATCATCATTTAATTAGTAACTAAACATCAGCAACGTCAGCTAATATTAGTTATAGTTTACGTTTTTTAATGTAATGTAAATAATAAAGCCAATGAATGTAACTGACTGTCTTATCCGATTTGTAATACTCGGGTGGTTTCCTTCATCTACTGTCCCGCCTCTTTCCCTCAACATTTTCTTAAAAAACCCTACTCAAATTTATTTTCTTAACTTGATTTATACTGTGGAGGTATTTGTTTCTTTGTGTTTTACTGGATAGAGTTTGATTGAGTTGTTGCTGACATTGTGTTCACTGTCTTGAGCTCTACGGATTTTAGATGCAGTGATAGCCAGCAGAGGGCGCTCTCTGCAGGGTAATGTAACTCCCAATCAAATCCAGTTGAACTGGCAAACCAACATGCTCATTTCAGGGCCTCTGAGAATCAATATTGTCATTAAAGATCAAAGTTGGAGACACTGGGGGAATATATAAGTACATTTACATTTCTGTTTTATCCAGCCTTTACGAGTCATATTCCTTATATGGACGATGTACTTGGCCAGAAAAGTATTCTGATTTCTGATGACTTGTTTTTTTCTGAATAAAATGAACTGGTTTACATCACTCACTAGACTGTACATTGTGCAAACGAAAACATTGACATTGGGAGTAACACTATTGGTTTACATTGCATAATTAGGCAAAGAAATGGACGGCAATGTATTTTTAGAGATGCAGATTTCAATATATATTGTTACAATTGTGTTTGTCAGGAGTTTACATGTGGTGACAGTATAGTTGATTCTCATTCCTATTTCCTTAAAATAATAAGTCATTATTGTAATAATAAGCCTAAATTACATATCTGGATCAAGAAAGCCATCAACAGGAAAATCAGATTGATAAAGTGTTTCCACATGTAAATATAAAGGACTGTTTTATTTGTTTACTTCAGGACAGCTAGTTATAATCATTAATTTCTCAGAAATGGTATATGATCAACATTTCTAATTATAATTTTTATTCATTGCTACTATTGTTTTCTGTTAAACATACAAAGTCAGTTATATGACATATATCACACAGTGACTCACCTCCTGTGCTTCGTTACAGTGGGGGGTAATATCTGCATGTCATAATCATGTAATGCAACATAGCAGGGTTCATTTCTTTAACTTTCTTCCCTAAATAAATATTAGGTTTTCGCAGCTACCTGATTAGCCTGTAGGGGGCGCTAGTGTTCATCTATTGGTCTTGTGGGGTTCATCGCAGCAGTTTGACATGTGTTTGATATCTACTTGTAAACCGACCCTCCAGACAGAACTATGATTTGTGAGAGACATTTATTTATTTGTTGACTTATTCTCTCTGTCATCTTGGTTAAGCTACAAGAAACGGTGTAAAAGACAGAATATTTAAAGATGGAGTTGAAAGATGCTGTTACAGCCTCTGAACAACAAATAATCATTTCATTACAATAATGTATTACTGTACTTGGATACATTTGATATTTTATAGTATATTTTGTGTAATTTTCTTCTATTCTATATTTTTTATTTTTGGACTTATTCTTACTATGTTTATGTATTACGCCCCCAAACATTCCTTGTGTATACATGTACACTACTTGGTAATAAACCAGATTCTGATTGATAAAACATTGTCCTTAATAATCTTTTGAGGACAAAACATTCATAACTTGAAGCCTTTATCTTATTATGGAAGGAATTTTGCTGTAATTTAGCTGATGTCAGATTTACTGCCCCAAACAACAACATATGCAACTGAACGTAAACAACACGAGGTGCAGTGTAAACTAAACATTTGTCTTAACATTCCTGGAGAGAGAGAGAGTGTGTGTGTGTGTGTGTCTATGTGTGTGTGTGTGTGTGTGTGTGTGCGCCCCCCCTTCCCCCCCACCTGCTTGTTGTGATTAACTTGAGAAATGATCGGTCCAGATGGGGAGGTGTGAGAACGACCAATTATTCCGGGTTGTGTATGCCAGTAGATAAATATTCCTTGGGAATAGCGATGTGAAGGAATGTGACTGCTTCTTGATTGGAGACTTCTTCTCTTTTTCTTTTTTTGTGGATTTCTATAAAAACTCCAAAAGACCACCGAGGCAGATTCAAGAATCAAACGCGACTCGTGAAACCATCCGTTGTGTTTAAAGAGTTTAAAGAGTGTGTTTTCTCTCTGCGGTTTGAAATGAGCCAAAAGCGCAACACACTCTTATTTCAGCGAGCGTTGTCGGGACAATAAAGCAGAGTTATGGCAATATTATTTACACACACCGGTCAGTGGTTTCTATGATCGAGATGTTTTTTTTTACATGGACCGCTTCCAAACGGTCTGTGCTGAGCTTATCCTGCGTTGTGTCCTCTTAAGAAGTGTTAGGCGGACACGGAGACAACGCTATCGCCAGACTGAGAACTATTAGAATGAATAAAATAGAACCGATGATGAGGGTATTTCACACTTCAGTTTTGTACGATAAACTACCACCCATATGTGGTATTAAATATGAATAGTTTCATCCCAAATTAAGTAGTAGATAGGGGAATATACTATGTTGAGATATGTAAATGTTTATTTACTGTATCCATTGAACACTGAATCTTTATTTACTTCACAACAACCATTCATTTGTTTTCCTCTGACTCAGTTTACTGTTGATTTGTTTATATGTTTATACCCTTAGATTGCTCTTCTATTGATATGATGAGGACACGAAGGGAGACGATACATCACATGGTCTCTGAGGATATGCAGCGACGCAGAGCAGCAACAGGAGATGTAATCTTGGATTATGTTTAACATGCAGATTAACATCCTGCCTTCATCTCGGAAACTGGGCCCTTTGAGTTATGAACCTCTTTGCGCCTCGTCACGTTCTGCTCAGAACTCACTATGTCGTCAACAGATGATGTGAGGACACAGCTGTATGCAGCTGGCTGCACACCGTCGTGCGCATGTCTTCATGGAATAAAGTAACCCGAGGGGAATAGAAGTGTCTAATAAGCCGGAGAGAGAGAGCCAGACAAGTGTCAGGGAGTGTGTTGGAGGAGTGGAAGTGTTTGTATTTGAGGGGAGACGCAGCAGACAGAGGCTTTAGTGACTTCATTTCATGCTGCTGTCCCGGACAGTTTGGGCTCTGAGGCTTCATGTGGTCTCTGTTTACATTTGTTAAACACACTTTAAAAAAAAAGAAAAGATTTCCTTGATTTTGTTCCATTTAATTATTCATTTTTGTTTCTGTTGTCAGACATCTGTGAGCATGAAGAGTGTTAATAATGACCTGAATGTATAATGTGCTCATCGTCATCTTGACAAATAAAGGACACCTGCTGCATGATGTGGTGACGTTTAAAAGAAGTGAACACAGGTGACCAGAGGTTACGGTCTCAGTGTGCTTCAAACTAAGGACTTAACTCAGGTCCACTGTTTACACAGCTTTTAAGTACATTTCACAGTGTTTTGCTCCATTTTCACCACATGATGTGGAACTATGGTCAACCTTCAAAAGGTGTTTATTTTTCACTTTTCTATTTGATCTTTTTGTACAAATGTATCTTACTTTTATTGTTATTATTCTCTCTCTCTCTATCTCTCTCTCTCTCTCTCTCTCTATATATATATATATATATATATATATATATATATTTATTTATACATATATATATACATATATATGTATATATATACATATATATGTATATATATAAAGATCTCTCTCTGTCTCTAAATATATATATATTTAATATATATATATATATATACATTTATATATATATATACTTATACATACATATACATATATATATATATATATTATATATATAAAGTATATATATAAAGATTTCTATATCTCTATATCTATATATATATCTATATATATATATATATATATATATATATATAGATATATAAAAGATGTGGAGCCACATTACTCTACAGTGCAACTTGTGGTCAAATTCTCCACAAAATAATGCACTTTGTGGGCTGAAAGATCAATGTTTATTAGATTTAATCTGCATGCTGTCGACATAGTGTGAGCGCTGTGTGTGAGTGTGTGTGTGTGTGTGCACGTGTTGACATTTGAGTGGCGTGAAGTCGTTCATATTTGTTAATCGAGTGTTTTCCGTCAATGCGCGAGTGTGTACATTGTGTCTGAGAGTGTATATGTGTGTGTACAGCTGGAATTTGTGACCAATCTGTATGTTGTGTGAAAGTGTGAATCTATATGTGTGTGTGTGTGTGTGTGTGAGAGAGAGTGAAGACAGCATATGGACAGTGCCCTCCCTTCCTGTTAGGAGGGGAACAACGTGGCTCTCTGTGAACCACAGCTTGACCTCTGACTACTGAGGATCACACACACACAAAGAGAGCGACACACACACACACACACACACACACACACACACACACACACACACACACACATAAACCCAGATACCTACACATACACAGATATGCATGCTCACTCAGCCGGCCAGCTGTCCTGCACTGACTGACTGTCCCACACCGAAACAGAGGAGGAGAGAGGAGGAGAGAGGAGGTGAGAGGAGGTGAGAGGAGGAGAGAGGAGGAGAGAGGAGGTGAGAGTGACAGTCAACCAGACAGTCTGGATTGTTTTCTCAGTCTGGAATTCACTCTGACTTCTTTAAACCCACATGTCACCCAGCAGGGAAACCAACACCCAGCAGCAGACCCTCTTTTCCTATTTCAAACATTTCCTCCATCTGTAGATCCGCGTGACGTCATGAATGAGGAGAAGAAGAGAAACCCTCCTCTCCTTAAACAGCTGTGAGCGATCACATGTCCCGGCTGTCATTCAGAGGAGGAAACCGTAGCAGACGCCGAGCGTCTTTTATGTCACTGAGATCTTAAATCTCCCTCAGGCTTTTATTTTGCTAATGCGTGGTGTCGACATGATTTAGGTTTGTTTTACATCTGAATGTAGTGGATGTTCTCCCATCGTGGGAATCCATCGCTGAGGGCGAAACAATGTTATTTTGTTACTTTATATTATTTACTAAGGTTATTAATTAAAAGTGATTGTGAATTTGTATATTTTTTCTGGTGCAGCAGAATAAGAGTCACATTTGTCTTCATCCTCACATCTTAGTGTTTCAGCTTCTGTTGAGTTCAAATATCTGCAAAAAAAAGAAGAGTACTTTCTTTTCTGTTTTGATCTTTTTTTGCAGTTCTGGTGTTTCTTGTATGTTAATGTCTTTTTCTGCAAAAAAACGAGATTATTTGCAGTTTCTTTAGATTTTTATCCAACCTGTTTATTCAAAATAAACCCCAGTTACCTGATCTTAAAGCATAACATGTGATGCTGCTTCTGAGACCAGCATCGGCTGAATTCACATAAAAATAAGCAAGATCTTTGCACGTCTGAACATTTTGCCAACATTAATACGACATCCATCACAGACACGACAAGCCGAGTGTCCCTCTGCATTCTTTGTTGTTTACAGAAGAAACACGAGAGAAGAAAACTATGGCGGCAAGTCTTCAAAAAATGGTCAAACGCCTGCGATCACACGATTGTCAACCTCAGCGTTGCAAAAACAACTTTTTATTCAGACCGTCGCTTGAAGAGAAAGACAAATCTGTTTTTAGTGTGTAGCGTTTCAGATTGAGCCACATTGGCGTGTGAAGGACCTCTCCTGGATTGGCTGAGTGCTTTTGTGCAACCTGCCTCTCAAAGAGACAACAGCGACTCTGCTTTCAGACACCGGGGTCTCTGAGTGGTTAATGATGCCTTGCTCAATGGCAGCAGCTGGTTGGCGTTGAAAGGGTGGGAGGCTGTTGAGGAATCTGAACCTGAAACCTTCAAGTTGCAATTAGAGATCGATATCAGGACGATAGTTTGGAGCGAGAGAAAGAATCGGTCAATATCAGCAGTTAATCACATGCGCGCGCATATTTATATTAAAAGTGTCCCTCAAATGATCCGATGTGGCTCAGCGTCGTGCTAAGCTAGCTTTAAAAGCTAGCCGGATTAAAAACGGTACAGCAGTTATCTTCAGTATCATTCATGAGGCCGTACGATAAACAGCAGTCTCATCATTTATGAATGAAGCTGTCCTTAACTTTCATTAAAATATGACTTTCTGTTAGTAAAATATTCATATCCGGCGCTAACTCTAGTTAGCGTCGAGCTAACCACCGCTGCTCCGCATTCAGGCAGCGTACGATCTCCTCCCCCTCTTCCTCGTCTTCACAACACATCGGGGTCGTATTGTCTGTGTGTTCATGAAATGTTATTACACTCGATGTCACTTGTGTTAAATTTCAAAAGCCCACGTAGGAAATTGGCCATCGGTCGTCTATTTGTATCATTTAAACGTATTTACGGAAGTTGAAAAGAAGAAAGGCGAGACGAGTGGAGCCGAGCGGGAGGAGAGAAGAAAAGAGATGATGAGGTGAGAGGAGAAGCAAAAAGAGGTGAAGAGGAGCAGAGCAGCAGCTGGCAGGTGTCAGGAGTCACAAAGGACCATCTGTCCATCGAGTGCCATCTCCGTACGCACGCACGCACACACACACACACACACACACACACACACACACACACACACACACACACTTTAAACAACATGCCTCGACAGAGCTGCTTATCCTCATTTCAACTGACTTTTTTATGCTATTCATCTTAGTTAAAAAGTTCATTTTTAGTGTTTTCCTCTACTCCGATTATTGTTTGTTGGCTGTTTACAGTAAATAAATAAAAAATAAAAGTTCCGGTTATAATCTTATAGCTTTTACTCTCCGCCTCGTCTGAGTCAGACTTTCCTCGTCTTTAGAGACGGAGGGACAGTTGGGAACAAGTCCAGAGGCCATGTTGGTGAAAAAACAGAGGCAATGTGTCAAAGATGGACTGTGTGTGTGTGTGTGTGCGTGTGTGTTGCTCTGAACTCTGCATACTTCCTCAGCTACTTACCAAGACAGGCATGCATCCAGGAACACACACACACACCGCTGACCTTTCACCTCAAACAATCTCTCTCGTCTCTAGGGAGTTTTTAAGAGTGTGACACATGTTATAACCTCCATACACGCCGCGGCTTCTGTCTCAAGACTCCAGTTCCTCACGGAGTGTGAGAACCAGGAGGTGACCCGCAGTTCACCGCGCCGCGTAACTCACTACACTACGCGGCCGCAGGTATGGAGACGTGAGCCGAGAGCATTAATCTGCTGCTTTTACACTTTAATCCAGAAGGTTTTGGAAAAAAGTCTACAGAGATTTAATCAGGTTATAGGGAGCGAGAGAATGAGAGAGGTCTGACACCGATGGAGGGCGAGAAGGTCGGTGGACGGATGTTCGATGGGGTCTGCACCAAAAAAAGGAACGTTTTATTTTAGTCCTCATGCTTTGTCATAAATATTTTCGATCTGCCATTCAGATTTCATACAATTTATGTTACGTATATTTTTTATTTTATACATTCAATTTTGTATATATTTCTTTCTATATTTTTTTCTACCCCCCCACACACACACACGTACACACACACACGTACACACACACACACACACACACACACACACACACACACACACACACACTTGGGGCGGACTTCATAAATAAGATTTGAATGCCCTTTAAGGTTAATTAGTAATTTGTGAAATCTTATATATCTTTTCTTTCTTTCTTATATTTATATTTTATTGTTGTGTGTGTTAGTTTATTGGTGCTACTGTGTCCACAAATTTCCCCTTGGGGATTAATAAAGTATAATTCTATTGTAAAAAATACTTGACAACAAAAGTGTAGCAGAATATTATAAACCTTTCAGGGCAAGTATGTGGACTGGGTCTATTTTTAGAAATATAATGTGTTCACTACAGTAGCACAATAATGAGTTTCCTCCGTTTACTCACGTCTGACCTTTGCTTTAAAGATGTGGATGTTTATGTTTTGCATTACGTTCATCAGGAGTCATTTAACTTTAGTTTTTTCTTAAAAAAATGTCTTTCTCCTCTTTCTCCAACTACTCTCCGTGTTGTTTCTCTCCCTCCCCCCCTCCCCCCTCCCCCTCCCCCTCCTCCCTCCTTCCTTCCCAATCCAGCAGACAGAGGGCGGATGCTGGCAAACACTTCCTCTCTCAACGAAGTTACTTCCTGTCTCTCGGAATCCATTTCCTGTTCGAGGCTAATACAACAGCACTAAGAGCATTCCTTGGGAGTCTCTTTCTCGTACACACACACACACACACACACACACACACACATACACAACACACACACACACACACACACACACACACACACGTAATTAAAGTAGCACTAAGAAGAATCCAGAGAGGACCTGTGGTTGAGGCGTCGCCTCCACATGACTCTCGCCGTGATGGCGGCCGAGACAGCAGCGAGCAGCGAGCAGCGCACACGTGAATAGTGCTGACGCGGCTAACCTCGGGGAACCGGACGGTGAATGCTGTCGGTCGGGACGATGTTATCAGCTACAATTGCTGTATGGGCACAGCAGCTCCTAATAGCGAGCCAGCGGGGCACACACACACACACACACACACACACACACACACACACACACACACACACACACACACACACACACACACACACACACACACACACACACACAGGGGCCAATGTGCAGATGCGGCCGGCCCGGACATCAAAGCCACAAGAAGCTTTGTTAACGACACACACTTCCCCCTCGGTTCAGGTAGACGTGACTCCAATATGTCTTCTCAGAGCTGCTAGCCGCTCAACGAACGCCACGAAGATCGTAACGGGAACGTTTAATGTAAACAACCGAGGAAGAGGCCCGGAGAGAAAGACCGAGAGGGAATGAAGGAAACGAGTGAGGATGGAGAAAGAAAGATTGAAAAATAAAAAAGGCTTCAGGCAGGACACAGGCACCGTTTCCTGTGGTGTTAACACACACACACACACACACACACACACACACACACACACACACACACACACACACACACACACACACTAATCAGTGACAGTATTATCTTGCCTTAGAAGGGGAAGTGTTTATATTTGTCTAGTAGGTTGTGGCCCGCCACACAGTGCTGGAAGCGACACACACACACACACACACACACACACACACACACACACACACACACACACACACACACACACAGACAGAGAAAGACACACACACAGACAGAGACACACACACACACACACACACACACACACACACAGACAGAGAAAGACACACACACACACACACACACACACACACACACACACACACACACACACACACACACACACACACACAGGAGCACTACATTTACATGTTGGTTTCCACACAGTTAATTCCACAGCTGCTCTTTAATTGAATTAACCTTAAAAGGTTAAACTAACATTTTAATCTATAGCTCAGACAGGAAACTGTCTCAATATAAATTGTTCTTAGTACAAAAAGAGACGTACAATAAGAAAAAACAATCCAGTTGCCGCTCATGTTGCTCGTCATCCCTGTTGTCTTTTCATTAAAGATCCTCCCAGACGTGTTTACGTGTGCACTGGAAAGCTGACATCAGATTTCCGGCGGCTCAGAAGTCATTTGATGACTTTGAGAATCCTTTTTATTTCATTTAAAGTATCTTTGAAGACAATTAAACGTTTTAAACAGACTGTACATCCACAACTTGTCGAGGACGTAGACTAAAGGCTGTGCATATGTTCTGAGAGAGCATCACATCCGGGATAGCGTCGACTGTACTCGGTGTCTACATGCTCCGAGTCATGATACCAGGGTGTCTGTGCGTGAGGAAACAAGCCCAACAGGAGGGTCTGTTTGGGTTTTTAAGTTGTGCGACTGCTGGTGTGTTTGTTCATTGTTGGTCCAGTCTCCTCTCTCCCATCTGCTGCTACTCATTAGCATGGAAACAGGACCGGGAGCGTTTTCACACATACACACACTGGCCATTAATCAACAAGTCAGACCAGGGTCCATTCCCACACATACACACCACACAGATGAAAACAAAGACCATACACACAGAGACACAGAGCCTAATCACGGAAACAACCCACAGCACACTTTAGTAGGTCTCGACCACACCTCTCGTCTCAAAGGATCAGACCTGGCAACCTAAATGTTTGTCTATCAAATTTGGCAACCTAGTGATGTCTCAATTGCTTTTTTTTTATTTAAGTGATGACTGTTTTCCCGGCGGCATCGTCATGTGAACACAGCGACATTTGTTCTCATCAGCTGTTCTCTTTTCTTTTTTGTCTTCACGGGATGAATTGGGATTTTTTTATTGTGTGAATTTGTAGTTTAATCTGTCTAGTCGTCATGAATGGCCACATTGAAGAGGAGGGTGTATGGCCGTTGACTATACCTTGTGTAAATGAGCCTGAAGAGGTAAACATGTGAGCCGTGCTGCGGACAATGAAGGAGTCACATTTCATAATGTAGATTTACTGCATTGAAGAAAGTTATAACAGGAAGAATAGTGCACAAAATATAGTGATGACAGAGAAACTGTGACACAAAATAAGTCTTTGAAAATGGGTCGAATCCATTTTATTTTCATAAATCAATGAATGTAGAATTAAGAATAGATCCATCCCTCGTTATACATGGTTTTATTTTAGTTATGTGTTTCATTCTGTCGCTTTTTTGTTGTTTATCCTATGTTCGACACTTCTTGCTCTAAATATGTAAATAACTAAAATGAGTATCATATAAAAATGTGCACATGCAATGTCAATTGTCTGAAAGACATCTGTAAATGTCTAATGTATATACTTTCAATTTAAAAAAGAATACAAAAAGAAAGGAAATAGGTTAAATCAGAAGTAATAAAGCTGTAAAGTTACGAGATAATACATTACATTTCATTTCACATTTAGCAGACACTTTTATACAAAGTGACTTACAATAAGTGCATCAACTATGAGTACAAACTAAAAAAAGTAACATTTCTTCAAGAAAGTAAAACTACAAAAATACCACAATGAGTGCCATTCAAGTGCCACTGAAGTGCTAAATACAATTTAAAAGCCTCACATCTTAAGTTATCTGGACATTTTGTTTGATTTATCCGCAATTTCTCTTGGAGATGTGACATTTATTTTTTAAGTTTCGATGCGAGCCTGAAGGAACGAAGCTGCTGCAGCCTGAGCAGGAACAAATAAAAGCATTCATGACATACTAAAAACACTTGACTTTAAATATTGATACAAGACTGCATGAGTTCCCCTTCTTGTGGTGTGAACGGTGATTCACTTTCACCTTTTTGTGAGAGTCAGCCTGACTCGTGACCTTTAGCTGTTTACTGATATCAAACACGCATCAACGCTTCCTGCAGAAAGGATGAGCCGACACCAACCAGCTCACCTCAGAAAGACAGATCGCTTCACCGCGTGAGACGGAGACGGCAACAACAACTCAAACATGTGATATTACTAATTCTACATTTGAAAAAAACAGACTGCATGTCAGTCCATTTCCCTCAGACTGATAGGTACATAGTTATTTTAGCGGCCACCTTTATGTTAAATATAACTTGTGGTGCCTGAGATGTAGAACCAAGAAAGTCTCCCTGTTCGCCAAAGAACATGTCAGAAGTTCAAGAAGAGCTACTAAAAATATGTTTTACTTGATCTGGTCATATTTACAAAACGTGCACTTTATGTGTCAAAGTTGAGAGTCATGTGAAAACAATGTTAAAGACACCGAACGTGTTAGTCTGCAGGGGATGTGTCTAACATCAGGTGCGAGACATTTGCAGGTTTCATTTGATGGTTCCTTCATAAACAAACGCAGCCTTGAGTTTGAATGTTTTACAAGCTTCAGACGAGTGTTGGAAGAAACACAAAACCGACAGACGAGAGACAAATGAGATGAAAAGCAAGCTGGAGTTCCTCCGTGAGTCAGCTCTTTCTCCCAAGAAATGCTCTCTCAGTTTTGATGACACACACGTCACTTTCAAATCTCCCTCAGGCATTCAGCTGGTTTCATTAAGGAAGCATCTTCATCATTCATTGTTTTGTTTCTCATCCTCATCGTTCATTGTTTTGTTTCTCATCCTCATCGTTCATTGATTTGTTTCTCATCCTCATCGTTCATTGATTTGTTTCTCCACTCATTTTACTCAGACTTTGCCGTTAATTGGTCGACTTCCTGTCTGTGCTATCGTCAATATTGTTTTCTCGTGTGAAGAAGGGTCATTTAAATGGGAAGTGATGCACTTTAGAGGGTTGAGGAGACCTTATGAACCATCTTCTTGCCTGTTTCTGCAGAGGTGCACACAAATTAAACTCATCAGAGAGAGAGAGAGCGAGAGAGAGAGAGAGAGAGAGAGAGAGAGACATCTGCTGTCTCTCTCTCTCCCCTCCTGTGTGTCCACTGTGGCAACATCTGCTTCCTCCGCTGTTCTTTCCCATCATGCGGTGGGCGTGTCCTTTGTGTTGCCCCCCCCAGCTTCTTTGTTCTAGCCAATCATTGTCCTCGCCAAGCTGTTCCCACGATGCACCAGTAATGACCAGAAGGCGCTGATGGGAGCTGGTGGCTCTGAAGGAATTACTCTGTCTTTACAACCACTTTAACCCCCGGCGAGAAATGTCAACAAATAAAATAATAACCGCTCCAACCGAAAATAAAAATAAAGTCCTAACGTCGACTCAAAGGGAGTTGAGGCGTGTGTTCAGTTTTACGACTCCAATTTCCAATTATAACCCCCCAACTGTGATTTCAATAAAGACTCTATATGTACATTAAGTTTAGAAAAGGAAGATACATTTAATAGAGTCATGCTGTGCAGATATTAACAGAGTCAGCGGAGAGAGACAATCAGGGAAAGAGGAAGAAGGAAGAAGAAGAAGAAGGAAGAAGAAGAAGAAGAAGAAGAAGAAGAAGAAGAAGAAGAAGAAGAAGAAGAAGAAGAAGAAGAAGAAGAAGAAGAAGAAGAAGAAGAAGAAGAAGAAGAAGAAGAAGAAGAAGAAGAAGAAGAAGAAGAAGAAGAAGAAGAAGAAGAAGAAGAAGAAGAAGAAGAAGAAGAAGAAGAAGAAGAAGAAAGAAGAAGAAGAAGAAGAAGAAGAAGAAAAAGAAGAAGAAGGGGGAGAAGTGGTGGTGAAAGAGAGAGATGGAGCTCTGGGAAAAGATCAGAGCCCGGTCCCTGGGGAGCAGCGACAGATGAAGTAGCTGAATAAGCTGTCTGTCATTGTGTGACTCGGGCTGCTATGGTCCATTCGTTTGTTCATCCTCAACAATGGAGGAAGGCTGAGAGAGAAATCTTTGTTTTCCCACAAGCTTCGGCACCAAAAAAGTGATGCTCAGTTTGTGTGGAGACAATTTGAAAAAAAGACAATAAGAGATGTAAAATCAGTGAGTGAACGGTATGAAGCTGATTCAGACATGCGTAGAAGAACACGGTTAAACATGTACTTTGTGTTTTATCAACTCTTATCAAATACTTTAACACTTCTGTTGTGTATTTTATGGTCAGGCTGCAAATTAGAATCTCAAATGTATGGACATGTGTATATGTATATATGTTTATATATATATATATATATATATATATATATATATATATATAGTATATATGTTTATATATATACACTACCGTTCAAAAGTTTGGGGTCACCGAGAAAATGTGTCTTCCTTGAAAACTCACTTTTATTTATTAAATGAATACAAGATTAATACAAAATATAGTCAAGACATTGACAAGGTTAGAAATAATGATTCTCATTGTAAATATTAATGTTGTTCTTCAAACTTGTCGCTCAAAGGAAGGCCAGTTTTAGAGCTTCTCAGACCAGCATAACTGTTTTCAGCTGCGCTCACATCAAAAGGGTTTCAATGTCAAGGAATAATCTGTTTATGGAAAATGCAAAATAAAAAGTTATAAAACATTTTTTAAAGGGTTTCAAGGGGGTTCTAACCCTCTGCTAGTCTTCTAATGCGATAACACAATGTACCACTAGAACATGGAGATGGGCCTCTACACACCTCTGTAGAGACTTCATTAACAAACAGAGAATAGTCATTTACCACATTAACTATGTATAGAGAGTATTTCTGATTAATTTAATGTCATTTTCATTGGAAAAACAGTGCTTTTTTTCTTTTTTCTAAGTGACCCCAAACTTTTGAACACTAGTGTGTATATATATATATATATATATATATATATATATATATATATATATATATATATATATGTGGTTTTATGTATATGGTTCTCTGAAATAAGTTTTTTCGTGAAATCATAGGTTAGGGCACTTAAGCTTGATAGCTTCAGCCTCGACCCTTTCGGTCAGCCACTTTCTTCTTCTGTTGAATTTTGATTTTTGTATATTTTGTTGATCGAAATAAGCTAAACTAAACTAAATATTAGTAATTAAAGTAAGTACAACACGCTAGTCAGTCAGGAGAGGAAAGTTAAAGTGTGTGTCTCGAGGGAAAAAGAAGAATCACAGATGAAACTGTAACACTATGTTAAATACACATGTCTTCATTAAGTCACTCACACGTACACACAACTGCATCTTTAGTGGTTATTAATGACACATCTAATCAAATATTGCTCCATGACACTTTTAGAGGTTTACTGAGTTTGTCTTGACCAACGTTATTTTCCTACATGCTTGTTCAGGTCTTTCTAGATACACACACACACACACACACACACACACACACACACACACACACACATGTATTACATTCTTCTTTTTTTAAATGTATTTTTCTGGGTTGCTTTAACTATGTTTTAATCATTTTTACTTGTTTTTACTATCTGTTTGGCACTCTGAGATTTTTTGAAGGAAGAGTACGATAAAAATGAAATGCATTATTATTATTATTATTATTATTAGTAGTAGTAGTAGTACACACACGTATTAGGGATTATATTTCACGAAGGACGACTCCAGAATAAACAAAAACTGAATCTGTTACTGATTAGTTGTGTTATCACTCGATGGTTTGATGTAAACTGCCGCTAACGGCTGCTTGATGAATCTCTTCTCACCTTTCTCTCACATCCTCAGCAGCGTGAGAACATGGCGGAAACATTCATCAGCCAGACAGCTGTGTGACGTCAGCTCGCTCACCTACACACCAACATGTGTGTGTGTCCCTCGTGTGTGAAGCATTTAATCCAAGGCTTCTCGGCCCTCACCGTGTCGTTGCACTATTCTCCTCTTTATTCCCCTGCATATAGATGTCCGTTTATGTAAATGTGTATTAAATGACATTTATATTGCGTCCTTCTCATCTTCAGGGCACTCAAACAGCCGAGGTGACACGTCAACGCTCAGCCATTCGTGGACACGTCCACACGCTGACGGCCATCAAGGATCCACCTGCTCATCGAGATTTAAACTGATGCTCACACACACACACACACACACACACACACACACAGGTATCTTGGCGAAGGACAAGTGGAGGGGATCGACTCGCCTCTCTTTTGATTAGAGGACGACCCGCCACAGCCCTGCATGATGCTGCTGATGCTCTGTACTGAACCCCAACAAATATACATATATATATATATATCATATATCTATCATAAACTGAATATATAAGGCTGTAAAGAAGCGAGTGCAGTACAACGATGAGGAACAGCATGTAACAAAGGATGCTGTGGTCCATGACCGGCACCATAACCCCCAATAACAAGAGGGCGCCCCAGTTTCTTCAGCTTTAGCTTTCTGCATAGTACTGGTGTGTGCATGTGTGTGTGTGTGTATGTGTGTGTGCGTGCATATGTGTGTTTGTGCATGTGCGTGTGTTTGTATGTGTGTATAACACGTGACCAATGAGTGGACGAAAGAAGGGCAAACTGTCGGCTCTCTTCCAAGCAATCTCTCTCCTCTTTCTCTCTCTCTATCACACACACACACACACACACACACAAACACAGACAAACCAACCATCATTAACCTGTATGCTTACACACTGACACACACACATACATTCAAACAGATCTGCGAGAGGAGCGGAGCGTATGAATGGCCAGATTAATCAGATTATAGCTGAGACACACTTAAGCAGCCTGTTCTCTGGATTAGCTCCGGTCCGGCCTCCTCCCTGTCAGAATAAAAAAGTGTGTGAGAGGAGAGAAAGTGGGAGGAGATTAAAAGAGACAATATATTATCCGACACACATATTTGCGTATTTTGAGATCTCAAATTGTCTTGCGTTGCTTTTGTTAAACATCATCTATGTTTTCTTTACTAAAAGAAAAAGTAGATTTCTAAATACCTGCACGACAAATTTTACAATTCATACATTTAAGAAATAAATCAAATAAGACTGTGGAGATTGACTGAACTGAGCGCCACATGGGTAGGAAAACCAAGTGGTTGTGAATATGTGTGTCTAATAACACTCATCCTATATATATATATTACCCTGAAGAAGTTTTGACCCCCCCCCCCCCCCCCCCCCCCGCGCCTCGGGAGTTCAAAGAGTGCGCTGCTCTCTGTGCAGCAGGCGGCATATGGCAGCCAGTGACCAGGGCTTTGTCTGAGTATTGACACCAGAGCGATGCGGAGAGGGAGGATGTGAGTGTGTGCGACTGTTCGTGGCCGGAGGACAGCCTAACAACAACAAAGGACCAGCTTTAAGCCTGTCTCCTGTGATTTTCCAACTCAGCGAAAAGCTATTGTGGCAGGGCAAAAAAGTTAAGTTAAAAAGCTTAGCATGGTATGTGCTAACAACTGCCCGCCGCTTGTGTAATACAAGCAAATAGTTTTTGAGTAGTCACAGTCGCAGTCTTTGGACGGGCTCCGACCCTCCGGACAGACCAACGCCGGGCCGGAGGGTCACATGGGAGACTCTGTGTCATCATGTCAAGGAATGAGTCATCTTAACTCCACATCATCTACTTTGACTTTGGCCTGCAAGGTCGTGAACTGTGTGTGTGTGTGTGTGTGTGTGTGTGTGTGTGTGTGTGTGAGTGAGTGAGTGTGTGTGTGGGCTAATGTCGACACTTAATTCACTTTTGCTTCTGTAATTTTAGCACGTCTGATCATCCAATGTCACCTTCTTGTGTGTGTGTGTGTGTGTGTGTGTGTGTTTACATGAGACTGCAAACCAGATGAGATTCTTTGATGACTACTGCTACACTCTCAGTGGTCGCACACACACACAAACACACACACACACACACACACATACACACACACACACACACACACACACACACACACACACAGTGTAACCGGGACTAAACCCAGACTGGTGGTTTCTCTCTACAGTTATAAATATCCCAAGATGACACACACAAGCACTGATGCCCATCTATAGAAAACAAACACATTCATTCACAAGCAAATCAATACACAGACCAATACAAATAAAAATATGTAGCCATGCACAAAAATACACACACACACACACACACACGCACACACCTTCCACTCACACACGTACAACACTTCCACACAAAGAGATGCTCTGCCCTCGGAGGAGGCTCAGCGGTCTATGATTACGGGGTGTGTCTTTGTCTCATTTAGTGGTTCCACAAGGAGACAGTCTTCTGCTGCGTCAGATGAACACACACACACGCACACACACACACACACACACACACACACACACGCACACACACATGCAAATACCAATACACTATCACTTAGAGACAACAAAGCCATGAGCTTAAATGTGTTAGATACACACATATTTAGTTGATTCTTTCTTTTCATGACATTAAGTACCTAAATACAGCTGATAAAATATGTATTACTGTAATGGAAAGCCCCTGTCATAATCATTCTATTTGGTTTTCTTGTAAATGTAATCTACGAATAAAGCAACCAAATATATGTAAATCAGTAGAAAATCACTCAACACCAATCGTGCTATATTTCATTCCTCTTTTATTTTGGAAAAATATTGCGCTGCTTTCCAGTAATAAAAATGACAGGCTCTGTACATACGACGTTTCTCTTAAATACAACACAGTCACAGGGGTCTCAAGTGCCTAACACATACATGCATACATACATTCTTACATACATACATTATCTGCCAAATAAAAACAATCCAACTTAAATTATAACATGTTTAACAAAAGAAATTCACAACAAGGTGGAACACAATAATTACATTATTAAATTAAAAGAATACATCTTTAGATATCAAATAAAAGCAAATGATCTTAACCAACGACAGGCGGAGTGATGGTGTCCTTTAATTGGCTAATAGTGGAAGACTGGGAGTGACGGGAGTGGGAGTGGGCAGTGCATACATCGGACACCGCACACAGGCGTCACCTCCTCTTCTGCACACACACACACACAGACACAAACACACACACGCACACCTCCATAGTGCAATGAGGTCTTGGCAGTTAAGACTAGTCCTTGATAGCTCGGCTTGCTCGTAAAACACAACGGCATCGTTGGAGGAGATTTAGGGAGCAACTTATTTTAGGTACTTTTGTGAATAAATTGCGGGAAAAAGAAGAGAGGGAGAAAAAAAAGGATGTAATTTGTATAAATACACTTTGTTTGTTTGTTTGTTTCATCGTTCGTTCTCTTGTTCTGATTGTTGTGTTCCTCGGTTGCCCTGTCCGAAACATTGCCCTGTGTATCACAACCTTCAGGGGTCAGGGGGCCAGTATGGCCCAACAGGATCCACGCTGGATCATCTGCAGTCACTACTGGAGTCTTCAGTTCTCGACTTCCTGCTGAGAACCAGCTCAGCCAACACCATCTCTGGCAGTGCTGCAAAGCTAAAGATGCAGAAGCCGTTTTCACTTCTGTTTCGTCAGGCTCCAATTGAGATTTAAATTAATGAACAATACATAGGCGTGCAGCAGTACTTCATCCTTCGCTCTGCAGCACTGCACAGAACATGAACCGTCCAATATCCTCAGCAGCTTTTACACTGCCTCGTAAAAACATAACAGTACTACAACAGTACTTCAAACACTTCTCAGTACTCCAAAAGGTACTACACTGTTCATTCAACCAGTACTCCACGGTACTACAATATCATGGGTCAACATCCAAGTCAATACTCCATAGTTCATCCCGTCTTCGGCGACTCGCTCAGCGCCGCTTCTGAGCGCCATGCGGCGGCGTCCGTCGCTTCGTCCGTAGCGCCGAGTCAGCGTTAGACATCCGTCGCAGCTCAAAAAAATGTCAAGTATTCGCCCGTAGTACTACTGTAGTACTACGTTCTCGCCAAGTCGTTACTGACTCCGTGATGGCTCAGTAAAGCACCTTAGCTCAAAGTCCTCAGGTAAATCCCCGGGAACAGCAGCAAAGAGCAGGAGTAAAACCTCCCGGAGACAAGCTGAGCTCTACTGCTCAGGGCTGGTGTGTGTGGACCGCCGTCAACCACAGGAAACTGGTCTGATCGGGTCTGGACTGGGTATCATACCTGGAATACAGAGAAGAAAAGTTGTTTTTTAGTGTGTTTTTACATGTTTTCTTAGGCAAGTTACAATAAATCTGTATATTTTTCGGACAGGTTATTCTATGGTTGTCTTCTCACCTCCGTAGCAATGATACATTCGTCTTTCTGGTCCGACATGACGTAGACGGACTGGTATTTGGTGGCGTTGGCACAGTGGTGCCTGCTGTCGCCGGAGTCGTGGTACTCGGCTTCGCTGGTCGACTGGTATTTGACGTCGCTGGTCGACTGGTACTTCAGATCCCCCGCGGCGTGATAGTTCAACTCGCTGGACGACTGATACTTCGCCTCGCTGCAGCTCGGTGACTCGTCTACTCGCTTCATCTCTGATGCGTCACTGCGGAGGGCGAAGAAGAGGAGAAAACAGGTTCAGAGACGCCGTCCTTCACGCGGTTTTAATGCGGGCACAATAACAATCGTGTGTGTGTGTTCTCTGCGTACCTGATTGGTCTCTTCCTGTATCTTCCCTCCGAGTCGGACTCATCAAACATTTCACATTTGACCTCTGGCTGGTCGCGCTCCTCTTCTTTACACGGCGACAGCTCCTCGGGCCGGAGCTCGTGCACCAGGTTGTACTCCACGCTGGGGTAGCGGGGCTTAAAGCCGTTCTTCTCCGACCCGCCGATTCCACTCAGAGCGCCCAGCGACCCGTCGAGGTCCGAATGGTAATCCACCTTCTTGTTGGTGTTTTTAATGGACGCCGTCATCATCGTGCCGTGGTCCTTGTCGCCGCGGAGACAATTGTTGGTGGTGGTCAGGTTGTTCATGGTCTCGCGGCTGTCGCTGTTGACACTGTCGCCGTGGTGACTGTGCCTCTCCTGCAGCTTCACCCGAACGTAGACCACCAGCACCGAGCAGCCGATCAGCATCACCAGGACGAGGAAGACGCCGGCGCACACGGCGGTCCAGGGGAATCCGCTGTCGTCGCCCTCCTCGCCTTCGATATCTTCGTGCTCCGGAGAGGAGTATCGCCGATCCGGTCCGTCCACCACCGGCTGACCCCGGGGTACTTCCGGTAGGAGGAACTGGCAGTTGTGGCCCCCGTAGCCGGGAACGCAGGCGCACACGTAGCGGCCGCCGCGCTCGTGGCAGGTGGCTCCGTTGTGGCACGGGCTGTGATGGCAGCGGGAGATGGGGGAGCTGCAGTTCTCACCTGTATACCCTAAGGAAGAAGCAGAGGTTAGATTCATTAGTATTATATTTGTGTATGCATATATATTTATTTTATTTTGTATTTTATATTTTAATTTGTATACTTTGCACAGTCATTGTATTATATTATATTATATTAATATATTATTTATGTGTATATATATGTTTAATTTTATATACATATATACTTCCTTTTTGTATTTTATATTTTACTTGTATACATCTATATCTTTCATCTGTTTTTTTATATTTTATATTTTATTCTCGTGTGTTTAGTTTATTGGTGCTGCTACTGTGATGACAAATTTCCCCTTGGGGATTAATAAAGTATCTATCTATCTATCTATCTATCTATCTATCTATCTATCTATCTATCTATCTATCTATCTATCTATCTATCTATCTCTCTATCTATCTATCTATCTATCTATCTATCTATCTCTCTATCTACCTATCTATCTATCTTTCTATCTATCAACTATCTATCTATCTATCTATCTATCTATCTACCTATCTATCTATATTTCTATCTATCAACTATCTATCTATCTATCTATCTATCTTTATATATATATATATCTATCTATCTATCTTTATCTATCTATCTATCTATCTATCCATCTATTTATTTATCTATCTATCTATCTATCTATCTATCTATCCATCTATTTATCTATCTATCTATCTATCTATCCATCTATTTATCTATCTATCTATCTATCTATTAAGAGTCAAACAAAGACGTGACGGAGCTTCGTAAATAATAATAATAATAATAATGCGACCCTGATCCAGACTGTTGGCGTGCTCTCGTACCTGGAGGGCAGTTACACGTGTAGCCGTTCGCTTCCTCCTGACACGTCCCTCCGTTCTTACACGGGAAGGACGGACAGTATCCGGAGACGCTGCTGCTGTCCTCGCAGTTGGGACCGGAAAACCCGTCAGGACACTGGCAGAGGTACGAGTTCACCAGATCCACACAGTCGGCGCCTGCAGCGGGGAGAGGGAGGCAAAGAGATCGGATTAGTCCCCAGATTCTTTAAGACGAGGCTCGATGGTTGATTGTGAGGGTGTGTGTGTGTGTGTGTGTGTGTGTGTGTGTGTGTGTGTGTGTGTGTGTGTGTGTGTGTGGGTGGGGGGGGCAACGCACCGTTCAGACAGGGGTTGGAGGAGCAGTGGTCGATTTTCTTCTCGCAGTTGAAGCCGGCGTATCCCATCGGGCACTGGCAGAAGTAGCCTCCCTCAGGGTTGTCGGCGCAACGCCCGCCATTGAAGCAAGGCCCGTCTGCGCAGGTATTGGCGCTTAACTCGCAGTTGTTGCCATAGAAACCAGGTGGGCAGGTGCACTTATAGCCGTTATCGTTGTCCTTTAGTGGAAACAATGGAAACGGTGGTTACACACAGGCTTGACTCGGTGGATATACGTGTGTTTTTTATATCCGTGACGTCTCTTGATTGGTACTCACAGTGCAGCTGCCTCCGTTGCGACAGGGGCTTCCGGAACATTCGTTGACCTCGATCTCACAGCCGGACCCCGTGTAGCCAGGCAGACAGGTACAGGTGTAGCTGCCCTGGCCAGTGTTGGTACAGGTGGCTCCATTAAGACATGGCTTGTGGTGTGTGCAGTAGTTCAGATCTGGAAACACCAACAAGGAGCGACATTCATAAATAATACATCCCAAAAAAAGAAGAAGAAGGAAAAAAAAGCGCAGCGTGGTAAATCTCTTCGTGAACTCACCCTGGTTGCAGAAGAGCCCCCCCCATCCCTCCTGGCAGTTACATTGCCAGGGCTGTTGGCAGGTGCCATGGAGGCAGCCTGGGTAACGGATGCAGTCGTCACAGTAACGACCGCTGAAGCCCACTCTACACCTGGGAGCACAAACACGATGAGCGACGGTTAATAACAATACATCTGTCTATTCGCGATCCGTCTAATCAACTGCCAGGTATTAAAAATACATTTCCATTGTCAGCGTGACTTACTTGCACTCTCCTGGCTTTTCACAGAAGCCGTGTTCTTCATCGCATCCGGGAAGACAGATTGCTGCCGAGAGAAAAGAGACAGTGACGTGTGAATCATGGGAAATCCAGTTGTTTGGAACATGTGTTCGCCCTCCGTCAGTCTCCCATTCACAGAGGGCCTTTTCCAACAGCTGCCTGTCTGGCCGGCGCCTCGACCTTCTTATCTGTTTGCCGGCCTTTCGGCCTGTCGGTTGGCCTGTGTCTCAACAAATAGTTCACCTGCTCACCTGTCTGTCTGTTTGTCATTGAGGCCTCATAAACCTTAAGGGGCTCATGTTCGGTTGTTAAAGACACACCGGACCAAACTTAAGGATAACACCGTGAAGGTCATCAGGTCATTCCTGACCATCCTGAAATGTGATGAAAATCTTACTTTTTAGCTTCTACAGTCTTCAGGCAACTTTGGGACCAGCCAACAAGCCCTCTCCTTTAACATGGTTTCTCCCCAACACAAAAGCATGCCACACAAAGCTTCCTTTCTCCCCTTGACTGTGGGTCAGAAGTCCCTTTTCTCACCCTTGGCCCCTCTCCTCTTCTCCCCCCTTTCCACCCTCTTATTTCTGATCCTCCTCCCGTCGTCTTCAATCGACCTATCCCCTCTTTTCTCCTCCTCTCCTCTTCCTCCACTCCTCTTCCAAATTCATCCTTTTCCCTCCTCCACTCCTCCCGTCTCTCCTCACTCCCCTCCTCCTCCTCCCTCCGGGGCCAGCTGGTCTGTGTGGAGCTAACCACCAGACAGCTGCTCCATTGTCTCCGCTCACCGAGCAGCTGCCCCCTCCACAACAATACACAACCCCGCTCGGCCAATCACCAGCTCGAGCAGCAACAATACAGGACCCCCACTTGGCCAATCGGGGAGGAGGTTTGGGGGCGAGGAGGCCCCAGTGGTCTAATGGAAGGCACGCGGCGTGTGAATTACCGAGGAGCCACTGCGGCTCATTACAATTGAGGCCTCTGGTGCTATGGGATAACTAACTGACGCCTGTTGCACACGGGCCTTGCATTAGGAGCTGAAAAAAAGTCCCTCAACAATAAAGATTGGCAAGTGATTAACTTTGAAAATTGCTTTTTAGAAGATTCCCCTCATACGTGTTGATGTATAGCTCAATCCTCAGCGCTGTGAGCCGTAACCAATAAAAAGCATGTGGTGTTTATTCCGCGTGTGTATCGGGGCGGATTAATAAATTCAATTCAGTTTATTTGTATAGCCCAGTTTCACAAATTACAAATTTGTCTCAGAGTGCTTTACAATCTGTACACATAGACATCCCTGCCCCAAAACCTCACATCGGATCAGGAAAAACTCCCAAATAAAGCAAACACACTTACATTCAGTGCAGTATTGTCCCTTCCAGCCAGAGTTGCATATGATCTCCCCGCGCTCGCCGCAGGTGAAGTGCCCGAAGGCGTCGTCTCTGGGCCGGCAGAAGACGGAGCAGCCGTCGCCGTAGTAGTGCTCGTCGCACAGGAAGCGGTAGGAGTAGCGCAGCTCGGTTCTGCCGGAGGTCTGCAGATCCTTGTACCACTCGTCTCCCACGGTGAGGTGGCGCTGGGTGGTGACCCTGCTGATCAGACGCTCCGGGTTGTCTGCAAAAGTCAACAGTGCATCTTTGTTATTGGTCGTATGTTCATAGGGCATGATGCAGAACAGGTGCACACGGGAGGAGGATATGTATAGATGGATATCTGTATTCTTTGTATTATGTATATTTCTTTGTTTGGTCTTTTATAGAAAGATAGTCACATATTTTATATATTTGGGCCAGGATGACAATGCTTTTGTTTTATGTTTCCAAGACAGTAACGCGGTGGATGCTGTTGCCTGAATACATTTAAATTTAAAATATTTAAAATGCGAATTGTTCATTCTCATTTAGAAATAGAGTGTAAGATTACGGTCACTGTTAAATGTTTCACTATCTTCAGGATCACAGACACACACTCCCATGTTAAGGTCAGTTAGTCATCATTAGTGAGAAGAGCATGACATTAATATCACATTAAGTTAATATCTGTAGTGGAAAATCTCAACTGGCATCTGCAAAATGCAAAAACTGTGGGTATCTTTTATCGTATGATGTTAAATACATTTAAAAAATAAGTGTATTTAAATCTATTTATTTATTATTAAAAAGGTTTATATTCCTATAGGTAACATACATATATGTTTGACAGAAGTGTATATAATTTGCTGTTGATAACTGTCAGCAAATTGCTCTAAAACATTAATTTAACTGAGTGTCGCCCTGTTTAGCACTAATGACCGAGCGCTAAATGAAAAACATGCAACTGTGAAAGAAAAGCAGGCCACCATTCGCCTTCTGGCCTGAGTTACACTGCTGCCTTTTCTGGCTGTCACCCACCTGTTGCCAGGTCGTCCAGGGAGTCAGTGTGCAGAGCTTCAATGATCAGTGAAAACGTCCCCTGAGGAGAGAGAAAGAGAGAGAGTCAACAGCTGCTCGGCCTGGAGGCCTCCCTCCCTCACAGAGCAGCAGAGGGCCATTAGGAGGCCTCCCAATAAACTTCACAGTCTAATTCCCGTGTTGATTAGGGTCCTAATAGGAGCTTCTACCTGCTCATTTTTTTTCACACCCCTGCCACTATCACACTCTGACACCGCCGTAAAAACCAAACGAGGCGGAATTTCACGCTGTGCTGCCAATGATGTGCCAACTCAGAGGATGTTAAATTTCCCACCACGCCTGGTCGGAGGAGAGGAGCGTTTGGTGACACCCCCCTCCTCTTCTCGCAGACACACACACACACACACACACACACACACACACACACTCGCCCTCCTCCCCTCCCCGTGTTATCCTACCAAAGAGCACAGAAATACTACAATAGCCCCTCTCACACAGCGCTGACAAAGACCCTCACAAGTGTTGAGTTTGTGAGCATCTGTTGCGTTTTGCACTCTTCAAAGCTAATATGTCCCAATGGAGTAAGACTTTACAGTCTTAATAGTTACCATTACTACGTAAACATGTGACATCAATCACAACCAAAGAGCACATGACACAAATAATATGCACCAAAAAAAAAAAACAGCACATTATAAATGCGGTTACATTTTCTAAAATATTTTTTCAATAATCTTGGTTGTAGTGGTACATCATTGGTGAATAAATGCCATATTGCAAATAATGTTCCTCATAAGATGTTTATGAACACTTACCGGCCACGTGAAGCCGAAGAGGAAGCGGATCGGGTTGGTGAAGCTGTCCGCGTTGGTCTCCGGCACCTGGAAGGAGTTGGAGCCGAGGACGGGAGTCACCGCCCCGCCGTAGGTGCAGGGAGGCTCCGGGGAGACGTTCGCCTGGTAGTGCTTCAGACAGACCCGAAAGAAAGTCTTGCACTCACACTGCTGGTTGTGGCCCTGCGGATGAGCAGAGCCCCCCGGGCAGCAGTTCGAGTTCCCCGGTATCCCTTTCTTGTTGAGGAACTCCTGCAGCTTCAGCTCAAACACGCCGGAGCACAACACCTACAAAAAACACAACCAGCCCAGTGTGTTTGAAACAAGTCACTTCATGATGTTTGAAAAAAAGTTAAGTAGGCTACAAAGTATTTAAAAAAAAAAAAAAAGCAATAAAAGTATGCAAACACATAGGTGCGTTTATAAAACAATAGCGTTTAATATCACCATGCACTCGTATTGAACCTACCTGGCAGGTGAGTAGGGAGAGAGTGACAACCAGGAGCAGAAACAGGCGCCCCATTGTGTTGACAGCCCTTCAACAAGCAGTGAAAGCTCCACAGGTCCGTGTAGACCGACTCAAACAATCATGGAAGAAGTTTTTGTTGTTGTTAAAGTCTCTCCGTGATGTCACAGTCAAGGTGAACTCTTGACACGCAGGAGTGAAGATGAGGTGAAACTTTTCGCCCTGGTGCGTCTATCTTATGACCCCTCTATTTTTTCCATACGAGTTTTTGACAAGAGAGGAACACACAAATAAAAAAAAGTTTTTCAGTGAAAAGTAATCCTCAGCAGAAGGATCCCCCTGGAGAAGCGTGAATGAAATCCCCGATGGAAACACAGGAGAGTTAATTCCAGTCAAGCGTTTGGAAGAGAAGAGGCAGATCTTGACGGCCGTGTTTATTTCCCCACTTGATAGATAATGATATGCTGATGCTAGAAGTCTTCGTCTCTGTGCCTCTCTCTCTCTCTCTCTCTCTCGGAATAGCAGTGCGTGTGTCTGATGAGTCTCCTGCCCTGCACAGGGTTTTATACGGAGCCAGCAGGCGAAGGGTAATAAGATGCAAATGAGCCCCTCTGCTCCTCTTCTTCCCCTCCCTCCACCACCACCACAAGTCCGCCCCGGGGCCATCACAAAGAAAGAGGAGGGGGGGGGGGGGGTGCACCACACAACTTTTTCGAAACCCGCCCCACCACCACCACCACCACCACCACCGCCACCGCGCGCACCCCCCCCCCCTCCTCTCTTTTCTCTCAAAGGGACAGACCAAATGGCTAGTGAGCTGTTAAATGTGCAACAACCCCTCGCTTCCCCTGATGCCTCCCTCCTCCACCACGAAAACACACAGGAATCATTTACATTCCCGACAAATTCTTTTAACCTCTGCACGAAATCCTCCACATCTCCGCATCAAGTGATTTATACACGCAGCAGCAGCGCAGTCTGACGGTGGCTGCTCGTATGGACCCCTTTTTTTGTTGGAGGGGTGGGGGGGTGATATGCTAAAAGGTTGGCTGGCTTGTTCCCCCCGCATGGCCAGCCGGCTGCCAGCCGCCCCAACTGCGTTACAACGACCATCTGCTCCGCCACATTCCTATGGTGTTACCCCTGCCGAGGTTTTCACATGTTCACACCCCTCAAAACAAGTCGATTTGTTCCTATTACCTTATCTTTATTTCTTGGTTGCATTCATGCCCTACAAACAACGTCAACTCCTATAGTCCGACTCTACAATGTGTTATCTTAATGTGTTATTACATTAAATCCGGGTACTCTGATCTACAGATTTAATGCTATATTTAAAAAAAGTTAGATTATTGGATTGATCAATTCTAGCTGTTTCCCCCCAAAAAAGAAGGGCATAATGTAAATGAACCACACCCCTTTATCCCTAGAACAAACAGGTGTATAGATGTATAGATCACCCCATCTTTCACAACTCTCCATGTTAACGATGATGACTTGTTCATGATGACTTCCTAAAATTCCAATCACTATATTTGTAGTTCATTTATATGTATTAATGCAGATCAAATACTCTGAAGCCAAACAATCTAAATCAAGTAGTGCGCAAAGACGCACCAAAATAAATACGCACACTGGCTGCAGGCCAACACACCGACACCTTTCTCCCCCACTCCCCCCCATGCCTCTCCCTGTATTTCCCTTACTTGCTCTTTGGTATAGAGGCAATAAAAAAGACTTGGTGGTGTGTCACTCGCGTGGCTGTCATTAAGGGACTTTGTGAGGAGAAGGAGGGAGAGTTGGATGAGGAGAGGGTGGGGGTGGGGGGCAGAGAGGGAGTAAAGTTTTTTTTTTCTTTGTGCTTTCAGCTGTATGGTAATTGGGCCGGCAGCACCTGCTCTCCCACAATAATACATCACCAGAGAGTGAGCGAGAGAGAGAGAGAGAGAGAGAGAGAGAGAGAGAGAGAGAGAGAGAGAGAGAGAGAGAGAGAGAGAGAGAGAGAGAGAGAGAGAGAGAGAGAGAGAGCGTGGCCGGTTGCATAAACAGTAATCTATATACAATATGTTAGATTACAAAATATCACATTTCCATACAATCCAAAATATGTAAAACAATTATAAGCAGGGGTCTATTATAGACACACCATAAGTGCTACTGGGAACATAACACTGCCTCCACACATGGACTCACTGTCTAATTTGCATAACTGTGTGTATCTGTAGAAAAATGTGGGCAAGAATTCGCACTTGTTGGCATGATGTTGTTGGGAGCTTTGTTGTTGTTGCTGTGAATAAGTGCAGATGTTAAATTCTGCCAAAATGTGCTGAATGAGAGTTGAATGATTTCTTTATGTGAGGGGATGCAGTGAAGTCCACTGAAGGGCTAAATTACAGAGCATCTTCTAACGTTGTACACGTTTGAGCATGCACACACAGGGACATGAGGGGGGGGGCATGGTGAGAGAGGAGGAGAGGAGGGGGGGGGGCTTAATTAACAACTCTAATTGAGGCTGGTGTCTCTGCACAGCATCTCTGGTGCGCTGCTGTCCCCAAACAAGGCTTTCATTCATATTAATTCATCTTTTACGCGCGGACAACCATCAGTGGATCGCGTCCACACGCCGCGCGGATACACACACTGCGCCGCGGAGCTGATGTTGTCCTCTGTCGTTGCATAAGTTTGATGACCCCGCTCAGCTCCCTCAGGGTCAATGCATATATAAACGAGACGCCTATGTCTAATGCGGTTGCGTGTCCATGATGTGCTCTTTACACCCCTCGAGGCTGATTGAAAGGCCTTTAACCTTAAGCTTTAACACTATTATCCGTGCCTGCCACCGTCTTCCCAGATACCCGTATGTGTGTTTAGCTATAGGACGCTGCTCCGAGCTGCTCATTTCATTTAACCAGTTGATTTCAGCCCCCTTCTCAATGGCATACAATGCTCCTATGTGGCGTGGCGTAAAATCCCTCTCTTGAAGCCTTTTATTTACACTCATCCCGACTTTCAGAGGTCCCCGGTGCTCTTTCTCTCCCTCTCTGTATTAGGCCAATATACTATCAGTCATTCATCACCATGACGTGGCACACATTTTCTGATTACGCCGCCAAAGCGTGACTGAAAGGCATGGTGAGATGGAAAGTAACCCCCCCCCCTTCTCGTTCATCAGCATCAAGTCATTTTCCCCTAAAACATAATTTATGCCAGCAGATTCTCTAATTGTGTCTTAAGGAAACAGCAGAAAGTAGAAACTCCTCCCAACTGATCCCTCTTTGTGAGCGAGTGTGTGTGTGTGTGCGTGCACGCGCGTGTGTGAGGTTAAAAAATTGTTTAACTGGAGGTCGATTGTTTAACTGAAGTGCTTTCCTATTGTCTGAGTGTGTACGTGTCCCTGCGTGTGAGCGCGTGTGTGTGTGTGACCAGGAGCTCTGTGACACGCAGGGGGACAACAAAGGAAGAGGTCTCGCGCCCCGCCGCCCATTCATCCCTTTCTCTTGCGAAGTAATTCCCATTGATTCTTATTGAACGGCGAGTCGCGAGCCCCTCGGGGGAGAAACCGTGTGATTTGTGAAGGGTCGCGAGGACAAGACACGCCCCTCCTCGAGCCCCAGCCATCTGCTCACCAAACACCACAACACCGACCAACTACCAAATGTCTTCCCTCATCTCTATCTCTATAGAGTCTCTTCATGTCTCACCTTTGTATCCTTTTTATTCTTCCTCCTCACTCTATCAACCTGTTTCTTTCATCTCTCTGTCCTTCCTCCAACTCTTCCTCTTTTATTCCTTTCTTCAGCCTCAGAGTTACCGGCCAAATGCCTTCATAGAGTAAAGCTACTAGTGGCTTGATGGGACCCGGTGCCAAATCACAGTGGAGGCATGCAATGAGTACGAGGTGGCCACAGGCCATATGGCCAGTGTGTGTGTGTGTGTGTGTATATATGTGTGTGTGTCTATATATGTGTGTGTGTGTGTGGGTGTGATCATGTGTTTGTGTGTGGGTAGTTGGTGTGATGGCGATATTGTGGAGGTTCCCACGACGGCCATCCATCCATTTCTTGGCACACACACACACACACACACACACACACACACACAAACACAGTGTTGCAGCATGGCAGCCTTTGGCCTATCACTAGTTATAAAAATTAGAGTTCACAAGGACTCTGGATCATTCGATTTGAGCAGAACAAATGTAACTATATGCTGCTCGGGTTCCCACCTGCACAACGGGGAGACTGGGTTTAATCATCACCGAGATATTTAATGTGAGCGCGGCTGAAAGGTTCTAGGGCGGCTGAATAGAGGCTAATATTCAATTAGACAAGTGTCTTAGATTCCTGTGCTGCTGTTATTTCATTAGTCTGATTCATTGCATGCATTATGTATTTGTTCCATCACATTGTGTTGATAGATTGATAGATGGATGGATAGATGGAGAGATGGATTGATGGATAGATTGATTGATGGATAGATAGATATATGGAAAGATGAATAGATGGATAAGAATAGAATGATATATATATATATATATATATATGTATATATATATAGATAGATAGTATATATATCTATCTATCTATATATATATATATATCTATATATATATATATATATATATATATATATAGATAGAACAGATGGATAGATAGATAGATGGATAGAACAGATGGATAGACGTATTGATGAATAGATAGATGCACAGATGGATAAATATATATATACATGGATAGATGAATAGCTGGATAGCTGGATATATATATATATATATATATATATATATATATATATATATATAGAGAGAGAGATAGATGGATAGATGGAAAGATAGATTGATGAAGAGATGGATAGATATATAACTAGTTGGATGGATGTAAAAACACTCTTGAAGGAAGAGTGCGATAAAAATATAATGCATTATTATTATTATTATTATTATTAAATATAGTTATATAAATATATATAGATAAAGGAGAGGATCATTCCTGGTTGTAGTGATGGAGGAAGAGTGGTGTCGCCGCAGCAACAACACTGTGATGTCAGAACCTCCAGACGTGTGCCTCCCCTCCCCATCAGAGCCACGGAGACCTGAGGACACCTACCATCCCAGTCAGGAATGTAGCGTCTGAGACCACCTGTTAGCCTCGACGTGTGACACAAACTTGTAGTATACCTGTGTTACAGTACGTACATGATATACTGATAGGTATATGAAAGATAGGGAGTCAGTTTAGGGGGATAATATGTATCTGTATTAAGATTGTGTCATTTTAGTTCCAACTTTCCTCTTAAAAGTCACACGCACAACTTCAATATCAGATAAGATATGTTTCACATTTTCCACATTCTGCCTGTTTCTTTAAATTTGTGTTATTATTGAGAAAAGCTGAGACTAAATATTAAAAATATTTTGATAACTGATTATTCATGTAAGTAGTTTTCAGGAAAAAATACCAAACATTACTTGTAATGTCAGGACAATATTTCCTGTTTTTCTTTGTCTTCTGTCATGTCAAATCAAATTATTTATAAATTTAGATTGTTGGTCAGACAAAATTTGGAATTTCAAGACATCAGCAAATTCATTGACAATATCAGAGTATTTGTAGAAAATAAGCATTAGTTGCAGTTTTGCCATTGAGTGGAATAATACAATTCATCTATTTGGTTTTATGTTTATAACATTGCATTACATGGTGCCTAGTTTGACAAGTTTCTCCTCTAATTCAGCACAGAAAATGTTGTGTTTTTTTTATTAGAGTTTAAACAAAGTTTCGTAGTTTTGGACAACACTTGCTTATAAAACATGAATATGTAATGAAGAAACACATTTGCGTTGATGACTTTAGCACTTTTTTATTACTTATTATCACAGTTTAAGCATTTCTTCACTACGACATTTAATGTATAATGTTTAATAGAATTAAAACAAGCAAACAAACAAACAAAAAAACTTTTGAACAAATCGCACACTGCCTGCTCCCTGAGATCCCTGCCCTGCGGCCCCCTGGGGGTCCTTGGCCTTTAGTTTGAGAACCAGTGGCCTCCAGCAGCAGGATTAGCCAGGCCAGCTGCCCAGAGAGACCCTGGGCCCTGGACGCTGACACCAGGCCTGACCCCTGGGTGGCTACTATCAGGGACACTGAGGGGATTTGGACAGCACTTGGTGTATGTGTGTGTGCGTGTGTGCGTGCTGTGTGTGTGTGTGTGTGTGTGTGTTGTTCATTCAGTTGGACAACTGTTGAGCCAGTGCAGATTTGTGCAGAGGTGTTCTTTGTATGTATGTGTGTGCGTGCTTGTATGGTCAATTCTTTCCGGGGGTTAACTGCTGATCCAGTACAAATGGGGGGGTAGTCGTGTGCTCCTGGAACATCTGCCTCTGTTTCTCCTGAGTCAAGCCTTGGTCAGGCGTGGGGGGAGGCAATAGGGGGGAGGAGCTCAAAGAAGGGGAGATGGAAGAGTAATGTAGGAGGAGAAGGAAGTTGAAAAGATTCAATGTGAATAGGCAACGGACCCAAAACACTTTCAACTGAAAATAAACCTCTTTGCACATCTGGTCCTCTGTGTTCACATATAGAGGATATACGCAGGGGCATGAATAAAAAGCACGTCCGTATGTGTACACATCCAGATTTATTGGGTGTTTGTTTTGCGTGTGCGGGTTATAAAAACAGACTTTTCCCAGGAGCAATAACTCTGAGCCTGGTCCTAATCCCACCGCGTCCGAACAGCTTGACGGAGCACATGCGATATCAACTTCATCAAATTAGAAGAAAAGCACTTTTTAAAAAAATGTTTGATATGCAGCTCATTATCCTGATTCCAGAATTATGAGTTTCCACCTGCGTCTCTGATTTTTTTCAGCAAGTTAAATAAAGAAAACAAAATGGCCATTCCACATGAATTGCCACACTATAAGACAACTGAGTATAATAAAGTGAAACCCACATGATATTATATCAAAGTCCGATTTCACATTTACTGTCATTTCTTCTCTGCTCTGTACACCAGTCCGGTACAGATCTTCTGCCCAGCAACACTCTTTATCCAACTGTGTATGAGCTGGATGATGTTCTGCTCTTCCTATAAAACTAAACCATTATCAAGCAGCATTAACGTTGGATAAGAGCAACATGTTACTCGTCAGATCACTCCACTCTAGAAAAACTCACAGCAACTTTATGAGACCACTTCAAACTGAAGATGAAACACTATGTGATTGTTTGTGATATAAAGCTATGTTCATCTATTCTCTCTTTTCTGAACTGTTTGGTTTTGTGTTGTGTTGATGTGTACTACATTGTCTATTGTTGTTTACATTGCGAATAAAATAGCAATTGTGTGTTTACACCAGGCTATCAACTTGAACCAAAAACCTGAGAAATGACCTGCAGCTCTACAGTTTTGAAGATGAACATTCAACTTCAAGACAAGTGGGCCAAGTTAAGAATAGGTAAAGCAGCCGTTTGTTCAACATCTGCATAGGTCTAGAGCCCTGTTTAAAAAAAAAAGAAGATAATCTTAACCTATGGACTTAAAAAATAAGTTACCATTATTATTGTTGCAGGTGTTTTGAATAAAAAAGGCACAAACCACTGGTAAATGTATATTTAAAATAACCTATATGTGGTCTTCACAAGTCCAGTGGCCGTAACTATCCAGTGCAATCACGGGGGGGCAGATTTACAACACAGCTCCTCCCTCCTTGAAGATCAGTTGACTGGAAGGGGTGGATTGTCCTCCCAGTCCACAGAGCATCTGGCTGAGGAACGACAGATGCTGACAGCTGGACTGACATCCAGCATATGTCCCATTCTTTATTCCTGTTCCACTCAGACAATAGAGTGGAAGGGACGGGGGTGCTTTGTGTTGAGAAGGTAGACCTAATAGCTTGTGACTCCAGAAAAGAGCCCCCATTCTTCAGGAGAGGCTGGGGAGCAATTAGCCTGTCTCTGATCCTAGCCTGGGGAGTTATTATTGGTGGACTGAGCCCACAAAACCCTCAATGGTCTATTCTCATTCATGCCACATTAAGATGTTTATTTTTTCATTACATCATCAGCACAATGATGGTCTAAGTCGGTTGTCCAAATTGTGCCTCAAGGATAGATTCTTGATTTGCATAGTGTTTTATATTTTGATTAATCAAAGACAATTTACTGTGGGTGCTACTGCATTGCAGACGCTGGGCCACGCACGCTGAGCACGTGCGCTTTGTTTTGCAACGTGATGACGCCACGCGTAGGAGACGGGAAGACGTTTGCCAAGTAAACACAACACGGACGCATCCTGCCCAAGTAGTCTACACCAGGGTCTGAAAGTAAGTCTTCGCTACGTGAAGCTCTACTGTGTGGTGAAATGATTCACACTCATCACTGTAGACGAGTTGGTTAGTAGATAAAAGAAACGCAACAGCCTCGCGATAAATAGGTGAATCGGCAGGTGTTACGGTTTAACAGGCAACCCTGTTCACTGGAGACTTTTCGGCCGAACTCGTCCGTTGTTGTCGTAGTTACGACGGCCGTTCGAAAAGTAGGATAGAGAACACGTATAGCTGTTCTCCTGAATGCCTGCTTGGTTTAATTTTGTAACACAGTGTCAAACCATCTCATAATAATATATACTATACACATTAAACAATGCGGCATTCGCGAGGGCAGCTACGTGTTATCTTCCTATGTGCAACAGCTGCCTGCAACTATGAGAACAACGGACGCGTTCGGTTCAAAGTCGCGAGTTAACACGGTCGCATCTTAAACCGTAACACATAAAGCAAGCTAACCTTTAGCATTTAGCCGGGTCTCTCTTTAGTGTGTGTGTGTGTGTGTGTGTGTGTGTGTGTGTGTGTGTGTAAACCCGAAACAGTCTCATTCATTAAATACTTAAAGTATAAGATTTGCGAACACGTGACATTAACGTGGCAGTCCAATAAACCGGGAAGTACTTTTATCATGTCGCTAAGTTTCGTTTACAGTTTCCAACCTCTCTGTTTCTTCTCTGCAGGAATGGGTGTGAAAGGTCTTCAGCACTTTATGGACAGTTGCTGCCCAGCAGCCTGTGTGACTGTGAGCCTGAGGGACATGGCCAGACATGACGTCACCCAACGCCTGCAAGGATGCGAGAGCACAGCGAACGCTACCAGTTGAGTTCATGACAATGTGCAAGTAGTGAATACTTCTGATTTAGTCTTTTCAGCTTCACTTGTATGAAGGACTTAAAATGTCTTAATTATAAATAAATAAATGCATGAATACTTTTATTTGAGCATGTATTTATTCATTCCGGTATGTATTTATTTATACATTTTTCTAAGCATTTATTTATTTATTCCTATATTTACTCATGCATTTATTTATACCTAAGACATTTAAAATCCTCCATACACTTTTGTTTACTCATAGAGAATATTATAAATGTATATATCAATTAAATACAACAACAATGTCAAGCTTTTACAGTATACTTAACTGTGCTGCTTCATAAAACCAATGCCAAGTAAAACCAAGTATTTTTACTACTTTTCCACTGGGCTTGTTTTATCAAGAACCTTTTGATATTTAGTGAGAAGACACATCTATCTTGTCCGGGGCAGTGAGCTAAAAACTAACACAATTATAATTTGTCTTTTCTCAGTTCATGTTGGCATGCACTCCCGTTTTTTTTTATGTATGATTACATTTGTGTTTTCACTCATTTAGGCCCCACACTTGTTGTGGATGGTATGGCCTGCTTGCGTTCCTGGTACTCGTGTAAGGACTGGGTGTGTGGGGGGCAGTGGAGGGAGTACATGGATGTGCTGAGGGGCTGGGTGGAGGCCTTCACGTCAGCAGGCATCCGACTGGTCTTCTTCTTTGATGGAGTGGTAGAAGAAAAAAAGAGACAAGTGTGGGTGAGGAAATTAAAATGACTGAACGTGAGTTCAAATATATCGAACTTGAATATGTTTAAAGTCAAATTGTCTCTTCTACTTATTCCAGATAATCCAGCAGTGGATTAATATTGTCATTATTGTCATTTATGTGGTATGAAAATGAGTATATACTGTACAACAATGTGGAATATAGTTAACCAACTGTGAGTAGCTTAGCTGAAAATGTAAATAAAAAGAGTATTTTGAAGACGTGATATATTAAACTGAAATCTTAACCTATACAACATCGTCTCGTGTCCACAGGTGAAGAGGAGGCGCCGAGTGAACGGGGAGATTTCTAAAGTGTTTCGTCACATGAAGGCGTGTGGAGAGCAGCCTGGTCGGGAGCTCTTCTGTCTGCCGTCGGGTCTCGCAACATTCACATGCTTTGCTCTCAGGTCAGTATTTACTTAACACTGGTTACAATGCAGTAACCCCCATGTACACAATGTATTCGCTGTGATAATAACGCTAATTGTGAATATTCAACAATATGCATCATTGGATGGAGTTTGAACTGATATCCAATAGTATATCTTATTTCTGTTTCTGGTGGCATTATTGTCTCTAGTTAAAATGCGTAAGGTCATGTTTTGATCGCCGTGTCTTTGTATGCGTGCGTGCGTGTTATTCGCATAAGTCAAAAAGTGTTAAATCAAATCGCATGAAATTTGGTTGGATGATTGGTTATTATCCGGGAACCATTTGATTAGATTTTGGGATCGACCAGGTCAAAGGTCAAGGTCATGAAAAGGTCAAAATCTTTGAATCTCATGAAATTTAGTGGGATGATTGGTTATTATCCGGGAACCATTTGATTAGATTTTGGGATCGATTGGGTCAAAGTTCAATGTCAAAATCTTCTTTTTACCATAGCAGTACATTTTTATGTTCATAATTCAATGCCCAATCTTGTGATATGCGAAGGTATGCGCTCTACCGTGTGACTGTTCTAGTTTGATATTATTTTCTTATTGCAGATTGTATTGTTGTTTACAGGTCATTGGGTCAGGAGGTGTTTTGCTCAGTGCGGGAGGCTGACTACGAGATTGCCAGCTATGCCCGTCAGCATGGCTGTATGGGCATTCTGGGACAGGACTCCGACTTCATCATATATGACAGGTTTGTTAAAATCATCATGTTTTTATATGTTGGCACTTAAGAAATCTTAAATTATTCCTGCAGAAATCTTGCACTCCACTACCTACTGGTCAGTTGAAATGCTGATCATAATTCTGGGAATTAATCTTGTTGATACGATGTGTTTTTTTAATATTTAAGTGCCCCCTACTTGTCTGTGGCAAAGTTGCGGATGGACAGCCTCACCACCGTCATGTACGACCGGCACGGGCTCTGCCGAGCCATTGGACTGACCGTTGCCCAGCTACCACTGCTGGCCTGTCTCCTCGGTAACGATGTGGTGTCAGAGGAGAAGATGCAGCACATCAGGAACGAGGCCATGGCCGCATACAGGTGTCTAGGGCTTTACATTGTGGTATTCCACCGAGAGTCAACTCAGTCAAAGTGTTGATGAGGACGTTACATGACGACAGTATTATTGTTTCCCAGGATAAACCATCACACAACTCACTCTGGGGCTCCTCCGGGGCAGAAGGTGCTAGCTGTATCCCACTTCGTGAGCTCCTTATGGGGAAGAGAGGAGCAAGAGAATGAGCTTATTCCTCAGTCGCTGGATGTGTCGGCTCCTCACAGAGAGCTACTGAAGAGCGGGGTTTGCTCTTACTTGCTGTCTGGACACCACACAGACATCTCCGCACAACCCTTTGCCTTTGAGAAACACGTCAGTCCAGAAATATTAAAGGTATGTTCTGTAGATCTGTTATATCATACGCAACATTTTCTATTTTCTTTTTATGTTTATACCGAGATATCATTTTGTTCATGAAAATTTTGTTTAAAGTCTTGGAAAAGTCATGGAAAAATGTGTAAGAACCCTGCTTGTACACTCCATGTACAGTATGTACGATGTAAGTGTAACTGGAGTCAAATTCCATGTATGTGCACATATAGGTGGCCAATAAAGCCGATTCTGATTCTGATGCATGTCTTTTTCTCTTTTGAGACTACCAAATGTCACATTGACTGGCTACGTTTGACTTTGTTGTCTCCCCCAGGCCTGCAGAGAGAAGCATGTGGCAACGGAGGGTTTCATGGTTTACAGTGTTGTGTGCCAGGGAGTCATTGAATGCAGCAACACTCTGGAGGACGAGGAGGACGCTGAGCTGCTGCCTCAGGCCCTCGTCTACAAGCCCTGCAGACAGCGCATCTACGGGCTGCTGCTGCTGCACGGCCGTGACGGTAGGACGGTTAACTGACTGGACGTCACAAACACACAGACACGCAGGCACTCGGCCACAGTCAGAGAAAACAAATATCTAAGTTTAAAGTCACAGATAAATGCACATGTGAAGGTAGACACCCACACATGTACTGCAGCTGATAGCTGCAGTACATCGCTGAGATCCTGATAAACTCAACGTTTTACTCGACACTTTACTCAACACTTTACTTTGTTTTCCCCTTTTAGTATTTAGTATTTTTGTATTTTTTTGTATTTGTTTGTATTTTAGTATTTGTTAGTATTTAATGTTTATTATTTATTATTTATAATTTTTTTGTAATAGTATTTTGTATTTTAGTATTAGTATTTAGTATTGTGTTTTGTGTTTTTTATTTGTATCTTTTATTTTTATTAATGCTCTAATGTACATCCACTGCTGTGATCCTGAAATTTCCCCACTGTGGGACTAATAAATAAATATCTTATTTTATCTTATCTTAAATATCGTATAAAGCTTTTTGTTGTCTTCTCCACACAATGATACAAAGTCAGTCCATTCTAACCTCCACTGCCTGTTTTCAGGCAGCAGCATCGACCTTCCAGCTGTCCGGGAGTGGTTTGTCTATCCTGGAAACCCTCTGAAGGAACCCGACATGGTCCCCCCTGTCGCAATCAGCCCCCCATGTACCGTACCTGCTCCTTTTCCTTTTCATTTGCTGTTCTTTGTTTTTATTGGCGTCTATTTAGAAAACAAAACTGTTTTGAATGTTGTTATGTCAGCAGATGTTAATGAGGACTATCAGGAGATGAGTTTTTTTCTTCTTCTTCTCAATACGGATGAAGTTACTCTCTGCTTTGGTAATCATAAAAAACTAAGTTGTTTATTAGAAGCTCTTGCGCGTCGCTGGCTAACTGTGAATATTGCATCAGGTTATGTTTGAAAGTTTAAAGAGATTTGTCAGATTTCATGCTGTTTTGCTCACAAACAAAGTCCCACAGTCATTTCTTCTTCTTTGAATGTGTAGACGAGCAGCCCAGTCTGGACTTGCTATGGTTCGGCATTGGTCCGGAAGTTTCTACGCTTCGCGTGATGTCCTTCCTTTCAATCTTTGATTGCCAGGAGTTCTGCGACTTGTACGGCGATGTTGAAGACGCTCTCCTGGCGGCTCTCTGCCTGGTCACTTACATCGTCCTCCAGGTAGCGTCCACTATTTCTTCTTTCTCTTATTCAGTGGACGATAAAAAGGCTTCTTCAAGCAGGCCAATGATTTGATTATGGGACTCATTTAAAGCCAAGATTTATATAATACCAGCAACAAACTAGTGGGAAATGTTATGTAATCGAATGATATATAGTTTATTTCTAATTAAAAATACATGCAAATATTTTTTTTAAAATGATATACTCGTATTTATTCTACCACGACCGTCTCTTGAGACATGTTGGGTGTTCCATGTGCAGAAAACATGAACACATCATCAGTGGTGGGTAGTTCTCTGTGATTGATGTGCCTGTTTGGGTTTTCACTGGTCAGGCGGCATGTTTGGCATTCAATGAATACGTTAAGCTGCTAAATGAAGCGGCCGAGCACAATAGCATCACTTGGTATTGAGGCATATAAGTCGGCTTTTGATTTGGGATCTGCTCCTATAACATACAGACAACAATTATTCTGCTCTTTTGTCAACTTGTGATTTTAAGTTAAACATCACTTGCTGGCTGTTTGTTATGTGTTGTTTTGTCTTGGCTTAATGGTAACCACTATCACCCACTGAGTGCCCAGTTTAGCCACAGACACTGGTCTTTGTAACTCCAGCTCTTACGTCAACAGCTGCTCTGATAACCACCCACAGGCTTTGAATATCTTAAGAGACATTTCTTAATTCGCCTCCCTTCAATGGAGTCCTTATTGTGGTTGTAAATATGAAACTATAAACATGTGTGCTGTCTGTAATCCTGTTATAATGCCTTGTTTTTTTATTCTTCACCCGGATGAAGATGCATGCGTCATTTTGCAGAAGCTAAACAAGAATTTACTCTGTAGATTAATTTATCAGCTCTTTAACAAAGAAAGTGTGGTACCAGAGATTTAAATTGCTTTGAATGCTTCAAAACAATGCGTCACGATGTGGAAAATACGTTGGTTAAGTTTCTTGTCAGACTCGTGACGGACAGTAAAAACAAAACAAATCAAATTTAGCGTTAAAGAATAAGAGATTCTCTTTTTTACTTTTAGCACATGTGCACGCAGTAATCATTCAACAGGGACATACTACTTCATCATAACGCTGCGCCTTGAACTTTGACCCTCTTTCCCATATATCCACAGTGCAAAGGATTGTGGGTCGCCATACACGTAAAATATGTCTATATGTAGTATGACATCCTGCTATTTTGGCACACTGAATTCTGCATACTATGTATTGGACGAAAACCTTTTTTTTCCTGTTATACAAAATAGTGTATTTGTATGGATATCATTACCCACAATGCAATGTGACAGTTCAGACAAAGATTCGGGTGTATTATGCGAGTAGCTGCTAATGTAGCCCTGGTCCATGGATATGGAAGTTCCTGATTATTTAAAAAAAATCAATCTTTTGCTTCATCGACCAGCAGCTTTCAGAGGAATGAACAGCTAGTTTCAGTTCTCTTTATTCATCCATAAAATTATATTCTTTACTCCACACCCCTATACTTTTTTTTTCATTTCCAAACTTGTAGTTTTCATCCCAATCAAAGCAGACTCGAATGACATCATTTGAGGCTTTACACAACCCCTTCTGGAGCTACCACACTTTATACAACAGAAGAAAAAAACAGAAGGGTATCGTCAAAACACACGATTGGTGGAGTTTTAACAAACAAGCTAAACGAGGATATTATCCTCACACCTTTTGTACAAGAAGGAGCTTTCTGTTCAGATAAGACGGTTGAACGAGAAGGTCGGATCCAGATTTCGGGGGTAACAGACGGATCATTTAAATGGATGCGGGCCCAACAGACAGACAGAAGGGCAGCTTGTCAGACGGCCCGTTAGATGACGGGCTGACAGACAACAGTAGCTGTTGTTGTCTGATCACTGCCGCATTCACATTCCCTTGGCTCTCTTCAATTTAAATGGCTTCGGGGTTTGTTTGTTTTGTACACGCAGCTGGGCAGCCTGGTTTCTGCTTTCAGCATATTGTGTCTCTCTCCCCGTTGAATGTTGTTCAGAGATCAGACAAAACAAACTGACATAAAGACACACCGGGGACGTGATGGCGGGGACTAACCATGTGTTGTCCACCGCGCGTCCGCTTGTGTGTTTTCAGGTGCACACTTTGTCTCGAGAGGACGTGGACGCGTACCTGAGTCAGGCGGTGTGTCTGAGACTAAAATCCCCCGCTGAGCTCCAGCAGATCAAGGTCAGTGAACGCAAACACACCATTGATGCAGAAACGGGACGCTCTGTTTGAATTTCAGACCAAAACTAGACGCGTCGGATCAGTTTTTCTGATTTTCAGTCGCTCGGTTTGTTCCAACGCTCCCTCGAGTTGTTGGTTTTCCTGCTGCAGAAGACAATGTCTCTCCCTAACAATGTCTTCTGCAGTTTACAGTAAATAAAGTCCTTCTGTGGCCAACATTTTTTTTTCCAAAGTCAGAAGGAAAATGGGGAGAAAATACAAATAAGCTGCTGATTGTAAACAAACAAAAAAAACTCAGCCAATTTCGGTTCAACTGCCGTGTGGTGGTATTGAAAATGGTAATGTTTTTATCATAGATAGAAAAGAGAAGATTTTTTTTTTTTTACTAAGGTTGAATTATAAATGCATGCGTTTGATTCTTTAATTCATGTATATCTGGATAAATAATATATATATATATATATATATATATATATATATATATATATATATATATATATATATATATGAATGCAATATATTTTAACTGACAACCTGAAAGCTGATGGTTTAATATGATGTCACATCTGAAGCAGCTGTAGTTCAAGTTGTTATAGCTGATGATCAAACGAGGAGAAATCAGAGGTAAATAATAAAACATTGTTACCTTGCAGTATTTTAAAATATAGAATTCTGGTGATCTGAGATCTTGAACGAGTCACTTTGGGCTTCTTCACAATATTTACCAAGTGGTCGTTTGAGTCGTGAACAACAATTGATGGCCTGATTGAAAATGCAGAGGCTCAATAGTTTCGGTCTTAATCTCGACGTAAGTGTCAATATAATCAGCGAGGCGGCGTAATTACTTCTCGCCGGTTCTGACTCATGAGCTCTCACACATTCAAGAGGCAGCTGCACTTTTTCCATTCTCTGGGAAACCGGCTGCGCTGTTTGCTGCCTTGTTGTAGCCCCATTTATTTTTACTGCTTAATTACCATACTTATGTCAAGTAATTTGTATTTTTGCTGCTCGTCTGTTTTCTACACAATAATTAGGGCTGGGCGTTGATTTGAATATGCTGTCTGGGAGAAGTTCAAGGCTGCAGCAGGGGGGTTAGCGGGGTGACTAGTATGGATTAACTGCACACACACACACACACACACACACACACACACACAACATGTTTACACATATTTGATTGTGTATATATGTGTGTGTGTGCAGAGCACTGTACCAATTCAAAACACATAAAATAAAAAAAGAAATAAAAAGGCGTGTATTCTGCTGACTGAATATGACTCTCACCATGTGTGTGTGTGTGTGTGTGTGTGGGTGTGGGTGTGTGTGTTTAGGGGAAAGGGGTGGCGGGCGGGGTCGTGAGATGCATCAGTTACGTTTCAACATTCTTCCCGGGGGGTAGGTGGGGTGTGTGTGGTTGTGTGTGTGTGTGGTGTGTGTGGTGTGTGTGGTGTGTGTGGTTGTGTGTGTGTGTGTGTGTGTGTGACAAAGAGTGTGCTGGCGACAGTCGCCTGTCTGTCCTGGCTGACGCTCACCACATGGAGCTATTTACACCAAGCACACTCCGCCCCCGCTGGACACACACACACACACACACACACACACACACACACACACACACACACACACACACACACGTTTCGGTCTTTGTCTCGCTCACTTTGAGTGTTCTCATGTTCCTCTACATTACGCTCTCGACTTTCTCTTTTTTTCTGTCTCTCTTCAAGTTGCTCTTTATCTTCTTTTTCCCCTCCCTCTCTTTTTGTGTCGTTGTGTTTGTGTGCGCCTTCAGGCTTTTGTGTCTCTGTCCAGTGGTTCATTGTCTTCAGAAGGTGAAGCTGTGTTTGACTGGAAGCAGGTGGCAGGCGTGTGTGTGTGTGTGTGTGTGTGTGTGTATGTGTGTATGTGTATGTGTGTGTGTGTGTGTGTGTGTACACGTAATCACTGTTATCAGTGCTATCTACCAGAAGACAGGTGAGAGCAGAAAGCACACACACACACACACACACACACACACACACACACACACACACACACACACACACACACACACACACACACACGCACACACACAATGAGAACATCTGCCTGGTGTTGTCACAGTTACCTTGTTCATCTTCTTCTTCTTCTTCTTCTTCTTCTTCTTCTTCTTCTTCTTCTTCTTCTTCGTCATTACCCTCTTATTTTTCTTTATTACACTCTTCTTCTTTTTCTTCTTCTTCTTCATTACCTTCTTCTTCTTCTTCTTCTTCTTCTTCTTCATTAACCTTGTCCTCTTTTGCTTTATGTTCCTCCTCCAGTTTCTTCTTTCTTCCTACCGTTTCTTTTCCCCCAACATCATCTTCTCCCCGTGTTCCCTTTAACGGGTAAACTAAAACCATCCCAACTGAATCCATTGTATTTTGCCAGAGCATAATATCCAGTGTCCAGTTCTGTGCTGGCCGTCTGGCGTCCCCCCCCCCCCCCCCCCACACACACACACACACACCCCGCCCTCCCCGCCCTCCCCTCTTGTCTCATCAGTCAAACTTACAAGAATTCATAGTGTCAATCATCAAATAATTTAATAAGAAAAGTCTGGGGCCTCATTCACGTGCCACATATGCTGCGACCCTTTACTTTCATATCGGCGTGCGAGGCCGCTGCAGGGAACACGTCCACGCAAAGACGTTTCACTGAAATGTGTAAACCAGATCAGCCAATCGAGTTGAACGAGCAGCCAGTGACAGTGGAGTGGGTGGTCTGAGTCGTATATAATTGTGTGATTTATGTGTTCGGCTTGAGCAGAGGAGGTTGTGCAAATTGGGGTTCAATTCATCAATTAGTTTAGCAGCTGTGAGTAAAATGCGAAGAAATTTGTTTCGGGGTGGTGTCACTATGCATATTGAAGAACCAGATGGCTCTTTTGAGGCGAGCGCCGTTGAAGTGACGCTCGGTGGGCTCAGCGGACCGAGACCCCACCTGTGTGTGGGAGTCGGGTCGGACCCCGCCGGAGGTGGCCATCCTCGTGATGAAGATCGTTCCCCTCCTCCCTCCTCAGCTGCCGGTCCTGTCCAGCCGCGCGGTGCAGCTGGGGTCTCTCTACGTCCGAGGGCTGGGCAACCTGCTGGGGGCGAGCTGTGCCAGCGGCGGCCCGCTGCCCAACGGCGCCCTCATGCCTTGGCACGGCTTCGATGGACGTCTGTTCCACTCAAAGTACCTGCTGGCACATGGCGGCACAGAGGAGGCTGTGTTGCTGGACGGCGACGTGAGTGGAGACGGGGGAACAAAAAGGGGAATGTGTGTGTGTGTGTGTGTGTGTGGGTGTGTGTGTGGCATGATTTTAAGGAGAGAGCAAAGTTCAACTGCCTGTACTGTTTTTGTATTATTTTGTTGGTGTCACTAAAGTGTGTTATTCTTCTGCCTCCAGTCGTCCTGCTTGTCTCTGTTTCTCCGCCTGAGAGAGAAACTCTCAGAGACCTGCAGGAGGCGAGGCCGAGTCCTGCAGTCCAGACCCCGCGCACCAGGACCGGGTCATCGGGTCACACCAGGACCCAGAACCAGGGAGAGACATGCAGGTGAGATGACATTCTGTACACGTGTGACCGTGAGGCATTGGACATGAGTACATGTAATGTCCAAAAGAATTGTGATTGATGTATGAGTTTATCTTCATTGTTTCACAGATGACACGCATCTTTTTTTTGGTGATTTTCGTTTTAGTGAAAATCCAACAAAGTACAGTCTTCAAAAATCATAAGGTACCTATGGATAAATATAGCAACACATTAAGTAATGAAAATAAATAGAAACATTACGTGAGTTGGTTCTTTCTTACATAATAATCTCTTTTGTGATGATATCACTTTACATTACATTACATGACATTACATGTCCTTTAGCAGACGCTTTTATCCAAAGCGACTTACAATAAGTGCATTTCAACCTAGAGTACAAACTAAGAACAACAAGAATACAGAAAGTAACATTTCCTCAACATAGTCAAACTACAAAAGTACCACAATAAGAGATATTTAAGAGCCACTGAAGTGCTAATCTGTGTTTTAATCCAGATATAGTCGAAACTTTACCAAGTCAAATTGCTTGTTTGTGAAAACTTACATGGCCAATAAAACTGATTCTGATTCTGATTATCCCGATAATGGATCCATATCCCGATCAGCCATAGAATCGTACATTGTAAGCAGAAATGATTGAATGCCTTTCATGTTTTCTGCTCTTTCCTCTTTCCTCTGTCAGTGAGTGTTGCTTCTGTGTTGTTTCGCGTAACATAAATATGTTTTGCTATTTTGACCCAAAACCTGTGGAAAAATAGATCTCGATGTTAACCGTCGTGGATAAATAAAGCTCGGAGGGAGAATTAAGAAATATTCTGGTGTTTCTAGGACGCCCTGGTGGCCTAGTGGTAAACATGCATACCAGATAACCACAAGGCATTGGTGCAAATCTGGCTGGGGGCTATTTTCTCCCTCTTTTGTCTTCCTGCGTTTCCTTTTCTTATTGTAAAGTTCACAATAAATGTGCAAAATTGACCCCCCCAAAACATTGTAATTGTGACATTATTATTTCTTTGAGTCTTTATGTCTCATGGCTGTTCAGAGGACGGAGACGTGCCGGGGCCCCCGGTGATCCATGCGGTAGAAACACACTGTGGCTCCTCTGAAAAACTGATGAAAATACTCCTGCAGCCAAACGGAGTCGCGGCATTTTTAATCTGACGGTTCATCTGTGGTTGTAGTTTTCTGGTGCCCATCACTGAACCACATTACCCAGAGGGCCTCGCTGTAACGAGTTCCATGTGTGCTGCAGCCCTAATGCATACCAGCATGCGATCACACACACACACACACACACACACACACACACACACACACACACACACACTGGCGCACGCTTGGAGTCGAGACTTTGCCTTGTCAGTGCACCAGTAATAGTAGGTTTCTGTTTATAGGCTGAGAGAGCTCTATTTTAAGACACACAACAAGGCTGACTGATTACAGACCTCTTCTGTCTCTCCCCTTCCCCTCAGTCGTTCCCCTCTGTCTGACTCCTCAACCCTTTCTTTTTCTTTTACTGTTTTCTTCATCCTCTCTTTTCCTCCTCGCTCCGTGTTGTTCTCTTTGCCTTAAGCTTCTCCAGACGCCTGGACTTTGAATTATACTCAGATTTTCAAACATATCCATCCTCTTGAAGGCCTACAACTTGAATTGTGATCAGGCATTTTTACACGTCGGCAGCGTGACACACACACATGACATGAAAACGTCTAAATACTTGGCCGTTCACATATCATCTAAACTATTTATAGCGGCAGCAATGAAGAGAGTCATGCCGACAAAGCACCAGAGACTGGTCTCAGCCATGGTTTTATTCTGCGTCTTGTTTTAGTGAAATACTCTGAATGAAACATATGTATATATACACACACACACACAAATAAATATAATACAAGATCAACCCCTGTCACGTAAAAAAAAAATGTGTGTTCTGTGTGAGAAGCAGTTTGAAAAAGTTCAATTTATGTGCGAACTAATCGCATGGAGGAAATAAAAACAGCATGGAGTGTCAGTAAGTGATGCTCTTCATTGAGTGTGTGTGTGTGTGTGTGTGTGTGTTTGTTGGGTTTCCTGTGCTGCTCAGCGTTCAATCTCAGAAGACGACTCGGCTCGGCTAACGAAACATGAACCCGTCGTTTCTGTTGGACCCTGACACCGAACCTTCAGCACAGCCTTCAGTAGAACCTTTAATAGAAGTTGTTAGTACAAGTCGAGCGTCCACGGTTCCTCGGTCGTCCAGAATTGCGCCAAGCTGTCTGCCTGTTGCTCAAATCAACCCCCTGTCGGTCTCCCGAGGATGTTTCTGGTTTTCTGGATGGAGGGCTACACACTCGCTCTACCTCGGCGTTTCATGTCTGCCAGACGCAGACACCAATCATTACGACAGAACTGTGGGGATACGGAGTGTGTGTTTGGGAGAGAGGGAGAGACACAGAGAGCTTGTGTGTGTGCGGGAGAGTAGTGGTGGCGCTATGTGGTATCGTTGAGGGCCCAGTTTGGTTTTTGTTTGGAACCGGGCCTGATGTTTAGTCTCCTCAGCAAATATCTCCTCTGCCCGCCTGCCCTTGCAATTACACTCCGACAGTGGATCCAGTATATCTGCTCTCCCACGTCCCTCCGGCTTATTTCAGATTGTCTCCTATATTTTAATTTCAGCGGAGAGCTGGTGGTGTCGATGTTCTCATTAACACACATCTATCTATTAAAAGATAACACATGTTCTCTAATCTCTCTCTCTAATCTTAATTGTCTCCCACCATGTCTGAATCTCAATCTTGAGAAACTGAAACTTTTCCAAACGGCCACCACAGAAACAGTTTTGGTGCTTGTGGCTCGACTGACACATTTATTTATGCATGGCATGCCTTTCATGTTTTTTTTTTCTGTACTTTTATATTCAGTGAGTGGATTGATGGCGGCTGATTTGGCCCTCCGCTGGCTCCGCCTCCCTTTTGGCAACGTCTAAAGTTGGACTTTATTATGGCTTTATTTCAAGCGTTTTGTAATTAAAATCTGCCGCAGACGTCAAAGTTCCTAAACATGCCTCACATGCAGATTGTCACGGCGGCTCGACGGGAGTCGGGGAACATTTCGCTGTTTCTGTCTCTACGGCGACCATAAACACAAACACATGTTTCATCCCGGTTCATTTGTTAGGCGACAGTTGACGGGGAGATCTGTGAGCGTTCGACTTCGTGAAACTTTTTCTTCCCTGAGTAATTTGACTTTCAACACTGTTGAAAGTCAGACGTGATGTGTGTGTGTGTGTGTGTGTGTATGTGTGTGTGTGTGTGTGTCCTCCATGACATCGCCGTGGGTTGTTTTCCTGGCTGTTCTGTGGGTAACCTTGAAATAATTGTGGATAGACTTTAAAGTCAAGCTCTGTGTGTGTGTGTGTGTGTGTGTGTGTGTGTGTGTGTGCGCGCGTGTGCGTGTGCGTGTGCGTGTGTGTGTGTGCCTTAAGTAAGATCGTTGAATCCAACAAAATCGACCTCAACTTATCACTTAACTGTTCCATTCGTCCAGACTCTTAAAATAAAGGCCGTAATCGTAAAAAGAAAAGCACTATGTTTCACCAAGATGCAACACATATATATATATATATATATATATATATATATATATATATATATATATATATATATATATATAAAACTAAGTTAAAGACACCCTGTGAATAGAACTCTTTAAATATATTTTGTACTCAAGGTCTGTTTGTTGGACCGAATTCATGACCGACTGACAACGTTGGTGAAGTGTTGCATGGTTTTTGCTTTTTTTTGCTTCTTTATTTACAATTATTTTCCTGCTTTAACATTTAATTTTTTGTGTTTACTTATGGCCCTTCTTGGCCAGATGCATGATTCATTTTTACTTTATTTTTTTATTCATTTTTAGGTTTTATTATTATTATGCATTCTTATTTTTGAAGGTTGTATTTCTGTAAAAAAAAAAGAAGAAGAAAAGAGAGATAGTTCTGATACACACCATTTTAAATGAATGTTGCTCTGTAACTGCTGGATGTGTAAGTTTGCAATTTAAAATGTCTTCATAAAGTACCCTAGAGGTTTAAGCACCACACATTTCAGTCAAAGTATTTCTCTGCGACATCCAATTTTAAAGACTAATAAATGAGCAACAAATTCAAGTCAATATGAAGTTATTGGTTTATTACCCAATAAATAAGATAACGGCTTCATCTTGGTGCCGTTTAATGGGATCTGACTGCCAGCTCAGAAATAACCAACATCAGACTTTTCCAATAGAGCCCAGTCAACAGTACACAACAATAGTGTGGTACCTATTGCACGCTGTAAGAAAATACATTTTACTTTCCTTTTTTTTCAATATTCCATTTCTCACTTTTCAGGTTGCGATGAGAACTGGAGGAGAACAGGAGAGACAACAGGAGGAGGATGGAGGGAGAGAGGGGAGGAGAGAGACTATGACATCAGAGAGAGACGGTGGCAAAGAAGAGGCCATTTCAACGCTCAGCCTCGTCCTCACGGCCTCGATGGAGGAGCCCAGAACTCAAACCGTCCTCAAACGCCATCCAGAGGTCGGCCGTCCTCCAGCAGAGGGACAATCAGGCCGACTCCGAGGTGACATCATCGTGGAGCTGGATGTTTGGTCCCTTCTTATCTCTTCTGTAATGTCACGTTTCATCCTCCCCTCTCCCCCTTCAGATGGTCGCAGCCTCCTGCACCAGGAACATAACTCAACCCCGAATAGAGGAAAGAAGAGAAGGATTAGAGGGGAGGATTTGAGGGGTTAGGAGGATGGGAGAGATGGGATGAAAGGAGTGAAGGAATCAAATTTCTCTGAACAAACTGATTAGTGAATTACCCGTCAGGAATGTTTGTCTAAAGGATGCAGAAGGTAGAGAAATGGGGATTAAGAGATGGCCGAGTGAAGAGATTAGGAATCGTCATTTCATTTGGACTTTACCTGTTTTGGAGAATGAACACAAACAGAAATGAGCCACTTCAAACATGCACTGAAGTAGATTAATGGTTAATCCGCAAGCCTGTTTTCGCCTCTTATCTTGGACAATAAAGGAAAAGAGATCTTAAAAGCGGTGCTTGTCCAGTGGTATAATCCTTTTAAAGGCCTGGTTTTAACTAGAGAAACAGTAATGCGGGTATCGCATATCAGTGGAAGTGGGCCGTCAGGGCCGGAGATTTATACACCTCTTGTAAGGCGATCCGTCAAAAACAAAGTGCGGCAGCTGGTAAGTTTGCTTTCTTCATACACAGAAGAATGTGAGTTGTCTGTAATGGATACAAACAGAAAAAAGAGGTTTATATGTTAAACTGTTTGGTTGTGAGTCAAGTAAACACGAACGAAAAGTGTTGGCCTAAAAATCCCAGAAGATTTTACACTTTGTGACGATAACATTGAGAGTATTGAGCGTGCTGGGCTCAGAGTGTGTGTGTGTGTGTGTGTGTGTGTGTGTGTGCGTGTGCGTGTGTGTGTGTGTGTTGATGAATGTATAGCCTTCACAGCCAGGCTGACAGACGGTCTTCCTGTACCACCGTGAATGTCGTCAAACTTACCAGAGAGGAAGAGGATGCAGAGAAAGTTCCACGGCCTGAGTGTTCTCATTTCTCTATGTGTGTGTGTGTGTATGTGTGTGTGTGTGTGTGTGTGTGTGTGTGTGTGTTTGCCTATAAGCACACCGGTAAAGAAATGTGAGAGTGAATTTCTCCGTTACAGCCGTTTATTCTCCCGTAGTCCAATGATACTCATTATAAGGAAATATATATATATATATATATATATATATATATATATATATATATATATATATATATATGAATTTTGTTAAAATGTTATAAGTGGTTTTAGAATCCCCCAGACTGACTTATGAAACCAGCCCTCGGACAGTGTTTGTGGTCTTTTAAGTTGTGTTTCAATCTTATTGAACGTGTCACTGTGTTGCTTTGTGTTGGGAATATTTCCCATTTGTAATGGTATCATAACTTACATTGTAAAACCATTAAAAACATCAACATGCATCAATAAACATGGTCGCATCACATTATTACATCACATGTCAATTAGCCGACGCTGTTATCCAGAGCGACTTTCAATCACGTTACATTCATACCCCGTAGACGCAGCTACAGGGAGCCACTCCGGTTTAGTGTCTTGCTCAAGGGCACATCGACCAGGGCGGGGATTGAACCTCCAACCCCGATAACTACCCCACCGTCGAGGGAGTCTTTGTTTCCTGTAATCTCAAGGGAGGTGAGTAGATTAAGAGATCGCCACATCTATCAGGCCGAGATCTTTTCCTTCATGTGTCGTATTCACAAGGTTTTTTTTACAACCTTAGTGCATGTTTGAAAGCGGCGGTTGATAAACTAAACAACTTATTGATTATTAGTTTTCCAAGGCGATGTGGTCAAAGCGTCCCCTCCCCGCCTTTCCTCTCGGTCCAGAGGCAGCAGAACGAACAGCAGAGCGTGTGGTTGCTTTTAGTTTTGTAACTGTGGTGAGTGGTAGTGTACATGAGGAGGGGCGGGAAGGGTGGGGCACACACACACACACACACACACACACGCATGAGCAGGGTCCAGTTGCCCCTTCTCCATAATAACAATAACAGGAGGAGGTACGTCTTCTGTGGTGAAGAGGAAGCAAGGGATGGAAAGTTAAAACGGGAGCAAGAGGGCAAAAAGAAACAAAGTGGAAGACGGAAATGAAGGAGTTTTAAGGAGGGATGAGACGTAAACATTGAGAACAGGGGAAAAGGAGGAAGACGAGGAGGACGCAGGAAACGCAGCGAGAGGAGTGGGCAACGGAGAGGTGGGAGACTAAGAATAGAGAGAAAACAGGATGAGAGCGGAGAAAAGCGAGGAGGTGGGTTTGGAGGAGAGGAAAGGGGAAGACAGAAGAGTGAAGAACACAAGCGCTTTGAGTCGGTTGTCCTGCTCTAACCACAGGAAACCCCGTTGGCTGCCTGACAGATCAGCTTCCTGTGTGTGTGTGTGTGTGTGTGTGTGTGTGTGTGTGTGTGTGTGTGTTTTTCTGGGTGGTGGAGGTCTGGGTGTAGTCCCTCCAGAAACAGGGAGACAAACAGTCAAACCCCCTTTCGAGGCCTCCACCCTGGGATCGGCCTCTTTCCTCCCCGTCTGCTCTCCCACCCTCTCTCTCTCTCTCTCTCTCTCTCTCTCTCTCTCTCTCTCTCTCTCTCTCTCTCTCTCCGTCTTATCTAAACTCTCTGAGGCTTTCTTCCTGCCGAATTCATCAAACCTGGCACCCGAATCGTGGAAACCCAGCTGAACCTATATAGGGAATTGGATTTGAACCCTTTTTTCTCGGTGTCCAGCGGAGGTCACGATGGTGGCACCTAAACATGACCCCAAAACCACTTCCACAGACTCCCAGGGGCCCTTTTGAGGAAGAGTTACACCTTCGTGATTTCACACATTTTCCTCCGGACAGGTGTGACGCGGTTATACTGAGCTTCTCAGCTATTTTCATTTCATTTTTATTTTTATTTTTCCATCACACTGTCCATTTGTTTTACTCTTTTACTGTTTTTTTTACTCTTTTTGGCTATACAAGCCCATTGCGCAGACTGGTTTATTTATAGCATTTTGCACTATCCTCGTGGACATCAACACTCAATCAATGCACACTAATATCTGTAAATTCTGTATACACCCTACTCCCTGTGAACATGTTCCCCCTATGTGTATTGTTGTTATACTGTGATTCTACTGTGAGTTATGTATGTTTGTGAGTTAAGTTAAGCTACTTGTTAACCTAAATTTCCCTCGAGATTAACAAAGTATCTATCTATCTATCTATCTATCTATCTATCTATCTATCTAGTTATACCGTAGATAATGGTCTTAGAGGCGATGCATGTCATTCCCTTCTGTTCCAAACCAAGAGCTCCAGACCGAACGCTACAATCACCTCCATTGCACTTTTTAGTTTTCTGTAAGTGGCGTGAGACGGATGACGCCTCCTTGTTTGTCGAAATTCCGAGCAGCTTTCAATTACAGCATTTTGGGTGAAAACGTGAGCGGAGACACCAATTTACCTTCGCCACAACGCCGACTTGTTAACACGCAGCACGCCGTCAACAGGACACGCGCTACAGAGGCTGATTGGTGTCATTATCTGGTGACTGACGGGTTCTTCTGAGTTAACAAGCACCTTCAGATTTAAGTGTTGGTGTGTAAAAACATGGAAGAGTTTCGGGACGGCACGAGGACGACCGTGTTGAACAGTCAGGAACATTATGTTGCAAATCATTATTTCTGTCTCAGTAACTTCATCCAAACTGTTCAGATAGATGCAGGGAAGACGTCCTGTTTGTTTTCCTGGTTGTGTGTGTGTGTGTGTGTGTGTGTGTGTGTGCGTGTTTGTGTGTGTGTGTGCGTGTTTGTGTGTGTGTGTGTGTTATGGTGAAACAAATGGTTCTGTTATTTTTAATTTTTTTTCCCGTCAAATTTACAGAGGCACGTACCAAAGTGACACAGACGTCCGAAAATACACTGAGCATAGTGACCAAATATAACCCTTCTGTATTTACAGCAGTCTATAAATATAAACTGCTTTCTTTAGCCGAGGCCAAAACACAGGGAACACATCCCCGGCTGCTGTGTGTGTGTGTGTGTGTGTGTGTGTGTGTGTGTGTGTGTGTGTGTGTGTGTGTGTGTGTGTGTGTGTGTGTGTGTGTGTGTGTGTGTGTGTGTGTGTGTGTGTGTGTGTGTGTGTGTGTGTGTGTGTGTGTGTGTGTGTGTGTGTGTGTGTGGCCACAACGTGCACACTCTAGACTTCTGCCTTGTGTAGTAGTGGGATTGTAAATGAACAGAAAGAAAGGGAAAGAAAACCACATATTTATTTATTTATTTTTGTCTTAAAATGTGTCGGCTGCTCCTCGTGTTTGATACTAAACCGCTAAACCGAGGCTAAAGCTGATGATGAAGGCTCATTTAATTTAACTTAACTTTAAGATACTTGTTCTTGGAGGGAGTATAGTCACAACTAATACTACATTAGACACAACTGGAGGTGTAAACACACTATTGCATGTGTTCACCGAGTTTGTATTCACTGTAATAATCTGTCTTAGAGGGACTTTCATCCTAAAAATACTGAAACTTTGGAGGAAACTGACTTGATGTGTCTCACGGTAAGGAAAGCAAAAATAATGACTGTGAAAAATAACTCTCAATCATCAACATTATCAAACTAGTAATTAAACATTTTGGAGAACAGATATCGCTCTCATGTCTGGAGTCAGGATGGACCTAGCGTAGCTTAGCATCACGACCGGGAACGGGGAAACAACGAGCTCGGCTTGGTCCAAAGATAAAGAACATCAGCCTACACAGAGAAATGAAGTGCCATCTGGAACCGAAAATGGGTCTTCAGAGTAATGCCATAGAAGAACCATTGTTGGTTCCAAAAATAACATTTCAAACCATTTCCTTAAATAAATAGTTATTCAAATACCCTATAAAGGTGTCTCAAAGAATCTTTAAAAAAATGTTCTTTAAGGCACCATATTTGGTTCCACAAAGAACCTTTTAAACCAGGGTTCTTTAAAGAACCATTTCTTTAAAAGTTCTCCAAATAACCTTTTAAGATGTCTCAAAGAACCTTCGAAACATGGTTCTTTGAGGCATCATATTTGGTTCCGCAAATATCTTTTTCAAACCAGCATTCTTTAAAGAACCATTTCCTTAAAAGTTCTTCAAAGAACCTATAAAGGTGTCTCAAATAACCTTCAAAACATGATTCTTTAAGGCACCATTTCTGGTTCCACAAAGAATCTTTTAAACCAAGGTTCTTTAAAGAACCATTTCCTTTAGAAGTTCTTCAAAGACCCTATACTGGTGCCTCAAACAAAAGAATGGTTCTTCAGTAGCTGAAGGTTCTTCGTAGGACCAAAAAGCCTTTTCAAGAACCATTTAAGAACCGTTCTGTGTGTTTGTGTGTGTGTGTGTGTGTGTGTGTGTGTGTGTGTGTGTGTGTGTGTGTGTGTGTGTTCTAGCAGCTCTGACCAACACCTTGTGTCTCAGCTCCTCCGGGCGTCACTCTGATCCGCCGGCTGCTCGGTCCGGCAGCAGCAGCAGGCCGCCGGTGCTCGTTGCAGCTCAACGCTTTGCACAGTTCTCTCGCATGTCAACAGGAAGCTGTCAACAGGAAGCTGTCAATAGGAAGCTGTCAACAGGAAGCTGTTCCCGATGACATAACGCTCGTTGTGGGATTCATCAGCCAGGTTGAATCCATAGAAAAAGATCCATTTGGCCTCTGGAGACGCAGCTGCCATCCAGCGAACACCAAAGGAATTTGTTTCCGGATTAATTGCTCCTTGAATGGGCGGATGTAGTGCTGCTGTAACCATGGTGATATACCATAATGACCTGGAATGAAAAAGAAAACATGGGAAGCACCTTTTCTATGGTTCCATAATCATTGTATTGGAAGTTTCTTGTAAATAACCAATTGTCATAAAAACTCCACCACAGGCTACGATTCAGAAATCATACCCATTATTAGTGCTTCAAGGTTTTCACTCAACAGCCAGAGACAAAGGTGTGGCCTCCCTCCCTCTTCACCTCCTTGTTGACATCAGCTCACGTGTTCCGTTCCAGCGGAGAGTCGGAGAACTGAGTCCCACCCTCCCTCTTCTCCTCCAATCAGCTCCCTCCCTTCTCTCATCCTCTTTTATCTCTTTCCACCTTCACCCGTTCCTCCTTTGCTCTTTTGCCTTTCGGGTATCTCCATCTCCCCCACCCCCACTCTCCTCCTCCTCCTCCTCCTCCCTCCTCCTCCTCCTCTCTCTGTCTGTCCTTGAATGAATGCTCTCTGACTAGTGGAACATATGCTGCTGGTTGTTCAATACCCTCCCTCTGAGCGGGGGCGCATCCATGCATGTGTGTACCCTGTGTGTGTGTGTACCCTGTGTGTGTGTGTGTGTGTGTGTGTGTGTGTGAGACAGAGAGCGTCGTGGGTGTGTGTTTGTGTGTCTGTCCCTGTGTGAATACGAGTGTGTGTGTGTGTGTGTGTGTGTGTGTGTGTGTGTGTGTGTGTGTGTGTGTGTGTGTGTGTGTGTGTGTGTGTGTGTGTGTGTGTTCAGTGAAACATATGCCTCCTGTTGCACATCGGCCATCTGTTCCTTGAATGGACTGATGGAGTGCTGCTGTAACCATGGTGATAGGCCATTCAGTCAAATAGCCAGTCAAACAACCCCTGGCTGTGTGAGTGTATGTGAGTGTGTGTGAGTGAGAGAGAGAAAGAGAGAGAGAGAGAGAGAGAGAGAGAGAGCGAGAGTATGTGAGTGTGTGTGTGTTGTGTTTATATGTGTTTGTGTTTAGGAATTGACTGGCGGAGTGGAGGAATGTTGATGAAATGAGGTTGACCTTCCGAGAGGACCCGCTCCTCCATAATCCCATTCCACATTCACAATGATCGTACTGTAGCTGATGAGCACATGATCTCCAGTAGACCTACTAACCCAGACAGAGCATTTACACACAGGGTACAATGTAATCCACCACATATACTGTATACATGTATATATATTTCAGTGTTTACAAAAAAACATATATATATATATATATATATATAAATATATATAAAATAAATAAAGGGAGAGGTAAGAAGATGCAAGATAACACTGGTGAAACTTGCATAGTTTTAATTTCATTAAGTCCTAAAGTGTTTTCAAAGTTGAGCTAAAATGTCTTGCTTTTTATTTAAATATATATATATATATATTTATTTATATAAAAGACTTATATATATAAATAAATATATATGCATATATACATATATATATATATATATATACACATATATATATATATATATATATATATATATATATAATGTGGAGAAAGCCTTTTCAATAAGTATTATATAACTGTTGTGCTGTGCGATTCTAACATTTTAAATTAGGTTTCTTTCACTTTAGATGATAAAATATGCATTAAATGTCTTTTGGATTATTTGAATACTTATACGAGTTCAGAATGATGATACAAGATGTTGTAAAGTGAGAATAATTCACAATTAAAGCTGCTAAATGTGATACATAGAGCATCGACGTAGGAACGTACGTCTCTCTGCGATGTCAAGATATAGTAGAGTACTATCTGTTAGAGAGTAGAAGAACGCGCTTCACTGAGCTCTGCTCTCACATGGCGGCTGCAGCTGATGATGCTGACGGCGTCGACGCAGAAGTTGCAGCCAGCTTCATTTTTTATTCTTTCAGCGCTTTGTACGTACAGCTTTCACTGTCAGTGAACTGGAGGGTCATCCGTTGCTAAGTTGAGAGGCAATATAAATATACAAATGCTCCTCATTCAGCACTTTCAACAACAAAGTTATTCTGTGCAGACAGACGATCAGCAGCGAGGCAGCAGAAAATTAATATTGAATGTCAACCCTGTCTAACCACTATTCATCTGCACCCTCATTCAGACCAGCAGCAACCCCACCCTCACACACACACACACACACACACACACACACACATTCAGGCCCCATCCACCCACTACACCCACTTATCCTGCTCCACCCAGTGCAGTGGTCTGCTGGCCATATGTCAGCCCATCTCCTCAGAAACACCTCTCAGGGGACTCCTACTTCTTTTCTGTAAGTGTGTGTATGTTCCTAATGTGTTTGCCATGTCCTCTCGCTATTTCTCCCGGGAATTCGATTGGATTGATGTCCACGCGAGAGATTTACAATGTAACTCACGTGTAGTTCGGCAATGAAAAGCCGAGCAGAGACGTTTGGGTGTTGTTGAAGGTCCACGCAAAAGGAAGAGGATGTAGGAAAGGAGAGGCAGGAGGGAGAACGTGGGCCGGCTCATACCGCCCCAAAGGCCCAGGTGAGATCAATAATCAATGTCTCGTGTCGATAGGTCAAGTGAGATCGGCAAAGGCAGCCACCGAGAGAAGAGGAGCGTCACTTCCCTTCAAATGTGAAACACAAAAAGTCAATCTAAAAAGCTAAAAGATCTCATATTCACTCAATTCAAATATGTAGTTCTCCAAAATAGCCTCATTAAATGGCAATTAGCCAAATATACGATATAAACAATGACCGCCACCTCTGACCCCGCCCACCTGTCTGAGCAGACCCAACACCACCTCAACCAACTCACTTTTGATGGGACACAGAAGGTGAGGAATACAGTAAGAGAGAGTCTTCCCGAACCTTCTCACTAAAGCGAAGCAAAACAACTCATCGTATTACGCCGTCACAAAATTCAAACAACCAAATAAAGCGCCAAAGTAAAGTAGCGCACTAAATGGTTGCTTAATGCAAAAAGGCAAAAAGAAAAACAAACTACATCAAAGCTCACACAACAAAATGAACAAGAATAAAAACACAAATACGGGAACGTGCAACTGTAAAATAAAAGAGCCATCACAGAGCTACCCAACTGTATCTAGCTACTTCCACTTATACAAGTCTTAACTTTATTCTTTGGTGGTGGAAATTTAATCAGTCCAACAGAACAAAAAGGCAACGAGCAACTTGCTACCTCGAGAAACCAGCAACACATTGCCCTCAGCCACACTCCGACAAACAGAAATGAGGCTTCATACCGATCGCATACCTTTAATCCTGCAGCAACTACATTAGGGGACTAATGCCGCTCCCTTCAATTAACCACCAAAACAAACTTAGACGTAACCACGGCAACCATGATAAAAGAAATGTTCAATACTTTTAAAGTCTGAGACTGTGAAGTAAAAACAGTTGACTGGTCCCCCGGTGTCGGCCCTGACATTGATTTCCTGACGTGTGTGTGTGTGTGTGTGTGTGTACCCTTCTAATCTAACTCTAAAGCGAGGATCTTTGTCCGTTTGTCTTTGTGTGTTCACTAAATATCTTGAGAGCCGTTGATCTGATGCCCTCCACACTTGGCGGGTGTATTACCGGGGACCAACGGGAGTGAGGCGTCCAATTCGGAGCCATTTGGACGAAGCGACCCCTTCAATATTTATATACTTTGAATAAACACGTCATTGAATTTTGCCTGCTGGACGCTGCTGGAGACTCAGAGCTCTGCAGACTGAGACTCTGATACTGACATTATAACCAAACTCTTCTCTCTGAAGTCGTCGAGCAACGGGCCGCCGTCCGCCGAGGTCTCAAACGGGCACTGCACTAATGTAATGCCGCCGCGGTAACTCTTAGGGGTATAAGACCACACACAGGTTGGATGGATGGTTCAATAGATGATGGGCATTGTTTAATATAGAGCTCAGGTTCATCCTGTGAGAAGTTACAGGCTCTTCAAGTGATTGTTTATGCTATCACAAGATATCTTACAGACATAAAGGAATAAAAACTGTGTGTAAAGACATCAGACGACAGTTAACGAGCACTTTCTGTGTAGTACGGCATTACAGAATGAATCACTCACAGGGATCCCCTCTAATACAACGTTATGGGACTTACTGCAGCAGTTGGCAGCGGAGACTTATTCCATGTTGTGGTATTTTATGTTTGAGCACAAATTATGATCTTGGTTTAATGTCGACCACTTAAATTCTTTCCCATTTTCTTGGTCTCTTACCACTGTCTCCACAAACAGACATGGCTTAAATATACTGTTACATTTTCCATAAGTAATACATGTGTTATTAGTGTTTGTGCTGATATGTTTTCTTTGAGAAAGCACAACACTTACTGCGGACAGCGTGTGCAAATGTACATGAGACTGAAGACAATGTTCACTATCTCCGTGTTTGACGTGTGTGTGTGTGTGTGTGTGTGTGTGTGTGTGTGTGTGTGTGTGTGTTTGTGTGTGTGAGTGGTAGCCAGAGAAAGAGAGAGAGACAGAAAGAGAAGGAGAAAGAGAGACAGTCAGAGACACAGAGACAGACAGACACACACACACACACACACACACATCTTGTGTCCCAAGAAACACAACTGTACTTTCTTTCAATGTGGTTATTTATATCATATTATTATTATTATCCATATGAATTGTATATATTTTTGTGTTGCTATGTCTTGGTGCTTTGGCAATATTGTTGTTGCAACGTCCATATATATAGATATAGATCTATATCTATATCTATAGATATATATCTATATCTATATATAGAGAGAGAGAGAAAGAGAGAGAGAGAGAAACAGAAGCAGAAACAGGTTTAACTTTTACAAACATGCTAGAAAGCAGTTTGTTATTTGAGGGTAATTCATAACAGACAAGGAAGATTTGATGGTGAAGCATTAAAGGATCGTGTGTCTGTGTGTGTATGTGTGTGTGTGTGCGCGCGTGCGTGCGTGCGCGCGTGCGTGTGTGTGTGCGTGTGTGTGTTTGTGGAGCAAACGCAGCAGGACTCCGTAGCTCTGTATCAAACTAAATTCTTCTCCCAGTCCAATCAATAGCAAAGGATCTGGTATAAATCCCTCCTGTAACCGAACCCCCCAGAACTGTTCTGCCTCCCTGAGCCGGTCACCGTCCAGAAGCTGTTCACGAATCCATTCCTCTGATAGTTGAACGATTACTCCACTGACCAATGGACAGTTAAATCATTTGAAGGAGGTTTTTTTGCAGCCCCAAACCGACTCGAGTGACATCACTTGAGGCGATTGATCAGATATCACGTGCAGTAATTCAGCTTCATTGACCACAGACCCTAAAGGGTCACCTCTTTGTTTCTTGTCTCTCTCTCCAACAATGTCTCGGTTGACATATACATGAAACATGCAGCGGACACGATGAAGACTTGTCTCTCTGTGTGAGTGCAGGTTGGAAGAGGAGGCAAAGAGTTACTATTGTGCAAAACTAATTGAATCAAACTAATCATCCAACGCAGCGTGACAACTGACCATCGACATCTGGTTTAGTGTCCGTGAGCGTTTTATCTGCACATCCTCGTAGCCTCAAACCACTTTACAACTCCGTTGTTTATTTCTTTATTTTTCCTCTTTGCTGAGATCAATCTTTCTTCATCCTCTCTTCTTCTCCTCGTCTTCTTCCCGCTCTTGTTCTCTTGTGTTCTAATGAAGCAGATTTGCGTGTGGTTTTGTGGAATTTAGTGCAGATGTGCTCAGTGCTCTACTCACAACTGTGCAGTGATCTACACAGACGTGTGTGGGGTTTTGTTGTTGTGTAATCCACAATATACGTATGTTTAGTGAGTAGTGGGTACATCCCTGTCTTCTGACAATGGTGGGAAAAAATACTATCTATAACTTAAGAACCACTGTAGGGGCAGGGGCCATTTGTCTTTAGAAATACAATTAAATAATAAATAAAATTGCCGCTGACGCACTGTGGGTTTCGGAGTTGACGCAGCCAAAAGAAATTAACGTCCATTCCCGTATGTTATTATTCTGAAAATGTATGCATGCTGGTCCTGGTCCTACCCACCTCTATACATATAACAGGTGCCCAGTGTTAAATATAATCTAAATAGTAATGAATAATCAATATTACTTTACAATAAAACTAAATACAAATGTCAAAATAAATAGACATTAAACATTTTACTGACTGTCACTGTAAAGCAGTATTAGCAGGCAATGTGCTTAATATCAAAATAAATAATATGTATTACTGGAAAACTCCTAGAAAGTGTTAATGCTGCCACATTCAATATGTTTGAAGTAACAACAGGTAGGTCCCACAACAAATATGTTGCTGAACTCTCCAAATGAAGGATGCTGTTGCTCCAGGTGTGTAAACGTCTCGTCTCAGGTAGGTTGAACTCATTGGTACTTTAACATTGAGTCTGTGGTTCAAGTCTCTATCCACTACACATATACTACAGTGTGATCAGTCACAATGTAGCAATATGTAATAGTGTTATTGTATGATTTGCACATCCAAAGACATAATCTAAGTCTTCATTGTTCAATGAACCAATTCCAAATGTACCCCTTTGTATTTCCTGTTTGTTCATGCAGTAAAGCTGGCGGGAAGTAAACCTGGACTAAAGCTTTTTCAGTATTGAATTGTTCACCTGTATTACTTCTAGTATTGTTGATGGACTCTCGTTTTGTTTCATAGTTTTTTCTCCGAGGTCTACACGAGCAGAGGAACGACACAGCATACATGTATTCATTTTGTTTTGCTGCAGATTCCCCCTTTACCCCCCCCCCCCCCCCCCCCCCGCTGTTGGAAGCTGTTCCCCTTCTCAATGGCATTCCTGTGTTAATGCATAAATCACGACACGTTGCCGCGTCTCTTTCTTCCTTTCCCTCGTTCACATTCATATATTTCTTTCTCTCGTTCCCCCCCCCCTCTCTCTCTCTCTCTCTCTCTCTCTCTCAGTAACGGTTTAACCCTCCACAGATGACTTTGTTTCGGGACTTCCTCTGAAGTGCTGATGGGTCACACGCATGACGGTCCAGGTTAACAAGCTGGCAGGTTTGGGAGGCGGGCGCCAGGGGGACGTGGTCAAAGGTCGGGATAACAGGGAAATCCCAGAGCTCGATGGAGGGCCGCTCATCCTCTAGCGGGACGATGACCTCAGAAATCGGCTTTGATCTTCAGCTCTTCATCGGTACATCTTCTTCAACCGGTGACAAAGGACCGTTGTTACGTACTCTGCTATCTTGTGATGATTTCATCCCGTTGGCTCTTCTTGCTGCCGACTATATCTCCTTAACTGAGACTTACAGTATTTTTTACATGGCCGCATGGTTTAGCTGTGCGTATGCCTCTCCTGTCTTTTGTCATCTATTTGTAAAGAAAGTTTGAAATACTTCGGTCTATTATTTAAAAGGGAATCCATCATCTGATAACGGCGCTCAAGTCAAGGCAGCCGGGTAGTGAAGTGACCTCAACGCTCGATGAAAAACAAGCTGCAACAACTGACAAGCACCTCTTTCATTATTCACCACATTTGACTCCAGCATCTACTTTTAAAGATGCTTCGTTGGCTGAAAAAAAGAAAAATGGAAGAGAAGCATCTTTAACTGACCTTTAACAAGTCTGTCACACCACAGCGATGTCTTCCTCCGTGTAAATCACAAGTCGAGGCTGTAAATTCCCGACTGGAAACTCTTTGATCATAGTGGAAAACAAATGAGAGGAGAGCGAGAGAGGATGTCGACGGTTCACTGTCTCAGGACATCTTTAACGGGACACGTGGGCACCTCAGACAACAAGAGTTATCGCACTCTATTACACTGCTGACTACCTACGTGCCTTTGAGCAGCACTGTGACGTTGTATATATACTGCAGTTGTACATCCATGCCAGGTGAATATAGGTAAACCCTAAACATAGAAATATACGACAACTTTTATCACTGAGTATAAGAAAACCAAATGAAAATAATTAGAACCATCTAAAAGAAATAACTTTGCAGGGTCTGATAGCCCCTCCCCCCCCCACACACACACACAGTCAGTCTCTGTGGAGTTGAGGGTAACGGCACAGTAAAAAAAGACTGATAGCTCTTCAGCAGGTACATGTCATCTCATCCTGCTCTTTGATAAGCACAGACACTTCCCTTTAACATGGGACTGGCAAACACTCTCTCTATCTCTCTCTCTGCTGTACTGACTCCATATAAGAGATCATTTAGAGTGGGATGTGACAAAGAGCATAACGCCTTGTCTGAACTCAAACTCCTCAAACATGATCCTGAGGAGTCTGGATGATGACGTTTCCCCTGGTCCACAACATGATCAGATATATCAGCCTGCGTCTCTCACACTATGATGAGTCGTGTGAGCAAGAGAGAGAGAGAGAGAACGTGTGTAAAAGAGATCTAGAGTTAATGAGAGAGGGACAAAGGACACACTGTGCGCACAGCTGGAGGACGACGGAGAAGCTGAGACAGAAACAAGAAAGGAAGACAAAACTCTCACAGGAGCATCAAATAGTACAAATGAGTCCCGGCCTGTCTTTAGCATGTAGCCGTCAAATGGAACAGGATGTGTGTGTGTGTGTGTGTGTGTGTGTGTGTGTGTGTGTGTGTGTGTGTGTGTGTGTGTGTGTGTGTGTGTGTGTGTGTGTGTGTGTGTGTGTGTGTGTGTGTGTGTGTGTGTGTGTGTGTGTGTGAGAGAGAGAGAGACACTGGCAGTTTGGAGCTGGAGGAACGTTTTCATACATTGATATTGATATTCCCCGTCTCTTAATTGATATTCCCTGTCTCTTAATTGATATGCATATGTTGCATCCTTCTTCTGTCTCTGTGTGGATTCATGTGTTCAAACCTTCCCACACAAAGGTTCCTCAATGGACTGGAGACAGTGAAGCTGTTTGACATTTAACCGCTCCGTTGAAAACAGAGGCCCCGTTTTTTTTCTTCTTCACATCCCTGTAAAATAACCGTTGAACATGTCGGCGTGCTCGTGAGAGGAGGTCACATGGCTTCAATGAATGAATGAAGATAATCAATCCTGTGGTTTTCTTATGTCATTTACATGAGTGCCAAACATTTCCCTCTGATCAGTTTTTATTTAGTTCACTCAGTAAAACAAATCAAGTTGAAGAGGGGAGACACGTCTTAGACACAGACTACAGTGTGTTGTGTTGAAAAGTCGTGATGCTTTTGCAATCGAGGTTCTTTTCTTTTCTTCGCAGTGACATCAAGTAAGTGTACTGATATAATCTTTTTAATTACATTAGGATTTTATTGGTTGGCAGATTTCAGCTGCTGGACTTTTAATTGGACGCTTCATCAAGTGCATTGTTTTTTAAAAGCTGCTCACAACCGTGATTCTTTTCTCTCAAGTTATTTTTGAGTATTCTATGCCTTGATATGGTTGTGATGGAGAGCGGCGGGAAAAATGTGGAAAGAGAGAGAACGTTAAACACGATAAAGTGGATTCAAAGTTTCCTGTAATGTACTACGTGATCTGGTAAATGCAATATACAGTAATCGGCTAAAACTTGCAAAGACGCCGTTCAGTGTCTTTAATATGTACCACTTATTTCTGTTATATGCTTGTGTGTATGTGTGCATGTGTTTGTGTGTGTGTGTGTGTGTGTGTGTGCATTGTGTATTAGGAGGTTAGTTACAGGATCATCTCCTACCAGCAATGAGGTGTGAACCCCAGACTTCTCACGTCACCCCACCCCCAGCTTACACCCGCCCAGGTGTCAAAGCCCCCACTGAGGTGACACTTATCACTGGTCTGGGAAAGAGCTGCTCTGTAACAACACAAAGACATGCGCACACACACACACACACACACACACACACACACACACACACACACACACACACTCACACACAGACAGACGCTCAGATATCAGAGGAGGACTCGGGTTGGAAAATGTCTCTCCTCCTCACTCGATATTAGGGTCTGTAGATTATCGGGTCTAGACAGAACAATGGCAATCATTAGGATGTTAATACACTTCACATTTGGGATGTTGGAATTCCTATTTACTGATCTATTATCTAGCTCAATAGCTGGTTTAGCTTGTCTCTCTCTCTCACACACACACACACACACACACACACACACACACACACATTTATCTCTGACTACCTGCCTGGTGGCTCCTTTTAGGCTGTGTATCTTCCTCTGTTCTCCCTCCTCCTTTCCTCTGAAGATAAATATGTCACTCAAACTGCAGATGGTGTGTGAGCGTGTGTGTCTGAGAGAGAGCAAGTGTGTGTGTGTGTGTGTGTGTCTGAGAGAGAGGGAAAGTGTGTCTGTGTTGAGACAGTGTCAGCCACTAAAGTCAGATGTCACAGCAGACAAACATGTCAGCATTTAGACCCTCAACCCATTCTATTTATACCATCATTGATAAATACCTCATTGAAGTCCACTTATAGGCTCGAGGTTCACAGTGCAACAGAACCCTTCAACAGGACACACACACACACACACACACACACACACACACACACACACACATGCGTACGGCATCTAAACATTTGTGGAGGACAGTAGCCAAATGGTTGCAGAGTGACCTCATGACCAGAGGGTCAGCGGTTCAAATTCCTTCGCTGCCTGGTAGGGAAATTGACTTAGACGCAACAACTGCCCCCCCGAACCCTGGAGAGAGAGAGAGTCCCCGACACTCGGCCACGGCAATGAATCACCGGCGGGCCGGGTACGACTGTGCGGTGCTAGACCCAACAAATGAAACGGCGTACACACATTGATGATTACTTGTTCAATATTAGGAGTAGAAGTCAAAATAAACATTGAGATTTAATCCCTCTAATCTGAAAGTGTAGCTAATGTCAACCCCAGTGATATATATAATGTCTTCCCCATGTGTTTGAGTCCCTGTGGCTCCTCCAGAAGTTTATCTACATGTTAGTGAGCAGCCGGATGTGCACGATAAGTTCATAAGATGCACGGAGACATGTTGTTCTCTCCAGACTGCAAAACGTATTCTGCATAATCTCAAAAACGATGCATACAGAAGGCCTCTGACTAGGATCGTCAACAGTTGAACCTCTTGTAAAATGATATATGTTATGATATATGTTATGATATGATATGATATGATATGTTATGATATGATATGATATTCCTTTATTCGTCCCACAGTGGGGACATTTCAAAAATCACAGCAGCGGTGCAAATCAGAGCATCAACGAAAATAAATATAAAACACACAAAAAAATACTAAAAACTAAATACTAATCCTAAATATACAGGGGGGGGGGGAATAAAGTAAAGTGCTGAGTAAAGTAAAGTAATGTATCACTCTTTGCCTCACTCCTCGCTGCGATTATTCCAAACGGACTGGACAGCAGTACATTTTAATTTATATTTTAATCCCTATATATCATATGTTTCTATTTGCATGATAACCAGACGTCATGGAGCTGTATTCACACACACACACACACACACACACACACACACACACACACACACACACACACACACACACACACACACACACACACACACACACACACACACACAAACACACATAGTGGAGGATAAAGGCTCCACTCCTTTAGCGTGGTTCCTTACTTTCTGCCACAGCTGCTGCAGGAGTGTGAGGCTTTAATAAATCTCTTAAATGGCTCTTATTATGGTACTTTTGTAGTTTGACTATGTTGAGGAAATGTTGCCTTCTGTATTCTTGTTGTTCTTAGTTTGTACTCTAGGTTGAAATGCACTTATTGTAAGTCGCTTTGGATAAAAGCATCTGCTAAATGACACGTAATGTAATGTAATAAGATGCCAAATGTCCAAATCAAAGATGAAAAGCATGTGATGTTTTATGTCTTAGAGCAAGGGATATCTTCTCATTCCCGCTCCTCCATACATCGGCGTCCCTTCCTTACACGCTGGGTCGCCCAGCGCATGAACATGCTAAAGGATGCCATGTGCGTTGGTCTGACACAGTGTTGGTATTTGTCGACCCTGGGAATGAAGGCCCACTGGGAAATCACCTCTCTCTGTATCAGAAAGCAGACTCACTTCTTTTTTTCCAGCCTTTTTTGTTTCGTTTCGAGGCCTCCGGTGCTGCACGAGGTCTCGCCGCCCATCTCTTTTTGGAGCAGCTTCCAACGGTCATCGCTGCGTTGCATCAAACTTTCTGACAGCGGTTTTGTGAGCCTTTTATTACAGGGTTCTTTGACATCTTCTGCTCAATCAGCCCCTTTTTTTAATGCTCAAAATTGTTGTGACCCCTGCAGTTAGAGAGCTCAAATAGTATATTAAAAATAGTCAAACAAATATAAAATACATGAACAGAAATCTTGTAAGACCTCGTCAGCACGTAATGCACAACGCCACGATGAACCTTTACGCGGGTTTGTCTCGAGTTGTTCCTATGTCAGCAACAAGAAGGACAACTCTCCATGTTTATATTTTCAAATGAAATACAACTGCTAACCATCACTTGTGATGTCTACATAATTTGTGTTTTGACCCTTTAAATGAAGGTGTCTTGACTCTCTGGATCCCAGTAATACCAGGTTGCCCCCTCGTGTGTTGTGGACCCTGTGTAAGTCGTCCAGTCAGCTGTTCTCTAATTGTCACTGTAACTGGGTGTGCCATCGCTTGTGACATCCGCGCCATAATAACGGATGTTCTCGTAATTGTTATCCGTTGTGCCGTCCCTGTAATCTGGACTGTCCCACATGAGGAATCCTCCAGGTGACACTTAGGCCGAGACGAGGTTTGATCTGTCGCGACTCGCCATCGTGGTCTTCAAATGTAAATGAAATTGATGCTGTATTCATCACACCTGGAGTCTCCATGTGGTGGCCATTTAAACAGTATTTAAATTAGCCTTCATTTAAATTATGGCCTTTGATGATCATGTTGTCCCTAAAGCAAAAGATCCAAACCTCAGTGCAATGGACTGTAAGAATATCTAAATATAAATAAGACTGCATAAGTATGAAACACAAATAAGTACGTAGAAGACAAGTAACGACATCAAAGCAAGTCCATTGATGTAATTTTAATCTGAGGGACGGCAGTTTACAGAGAAAACTGACCACACTAAATGATTTATTATGTTCTTTTGCAAACAATAGGATTTTTTAAGGATATGTTCTGTACAAAACACCCATCTACATCCAAGAGTCATCTCCATCTGATAGCAATTACGTTAATTATAAAGTTTACACCATAACCAGCATTTCTGGTATGTGTTTATCACTATTACTATTATTTCACTTTATGTCGGACAAAAGAGACAGACGTATTTTCGATTTTCTGTATGTTTAACATTGGAACATTTTAAATTAAAATAACTTTGTACTTTTGTTTACCACTCCTGTTAAAATAGCATTTTTTTTGTTGTTCTTATGTTTAAACCCAAAAGACATACATAGAGAGGAAAAGAAAGGATAAAAAACTACAATTCCAAAACATTATGACTAATGACGAACCAACATACTGATTGATTTCTAGTCCCTTTACTCTGTGTTCAACGGAGGAGTCCATTACATTTATTGTGTGTAGTATTGTCCCAATCTTGGATCTTTGAACCTATCAACTGTCAATAAAATAACAAGTAGTGAAAAGAGCAACTACGCCCTCTAGCGGCGGCAGAAGGGAAGCACAGGGCGCTGCTGAACGCGAAGCTTCAAAGACTTTAAGTTAGATTAACTCCAATCATTCAATTATTTTGATATAGATTTCATTTTCATTTTCAAACAGATATGTGGTAACAAGTAAAGAATGTTAACAACATATTTCAATATTTTATATATTTATAGAAAATAAATAGTAGCATGTACTCATAAAAAAGGTGTTACGGTTATGAAATATTTTTGCATTTGGGTTTTAATTATGTATTTGAACTTGATTGCTTTAAAACATTCAGAAACAACTATTTACTGGAATATAGTATTACCCTTTGGGTTTCTTGGCTGTTCAATTCAAATGTAAACCCAATCCAGTAAAAGAATAAACAGTTTCCAAGCAAGGCTTAGAATAAATTAACCAAAAATTAATAATTTAAAAAAACTATTTGTTATATACACTATATACTATATGATAGTAGAGATCTCTTGATTTGATTGACGTTTTCACATGATGATTTTCAAGAAAACCCATGGCCTGAGATATTGTTGAATTGGTATATACATAAATTCCACTGTTTACTTTCATTAATTGTATTCAAGAATAAACTATGCGAAAAAGTGTCACTGACACAACTTTTATTTTGAATTAATAGAGCGACGCACTTCCTTCTGCCAGCTTGAACCCGGCGAGGTTCGATCGTTGTGCGCCGGACGAAAGGACTTCGCGATGAACCAAGTCGACGTAAAAACAAAATGAATACTACCGAGAAGAAGCTGGCGGACTTGATACGCGAACACCCGAATCTGTACGACCAATCGCGGAGGGACTACAAAGACAACCTCAAGGGGCACCTCTCGTGGAGGGATATCGCGGACGGCATGGGAAAGTCGGAGGAGGAGGTGAAACTGAAATGGAAAAATCTACGCGACAAGTTCTGCAAGGCGAAGAAGCGACTCGCCAAGAGAACCCTGCCGCTGCTGACCGACGACGAGAACCAGGTGGAGAGGCCCGTCCCGGTGCTGTACAACCAGCTGGCCTGGCTCAGCGCCTACGTCAAGCCCAAAGTGGAGACGGGCACGGGGGAAGCTGACGAGGTACGTCGGCCACTTGTTTTATCCTGCATGCATTGATTTAAAATGGATTCACGGATGTTTTTTGTTTTTTTAAATCTAATGTTTACGGAGCAGTCGCTGACGTTTGTTCGCTTTAACGCGGGCCCGAACTGTACTCGTAATTATACCGCGACCGGTCCTCATATCATGTAGATTTATAAACGCCAACTAACGTAACGATTGTTGCGCGAGCTAATCGCCCGATAACGTCCAGGTAGACCGAGCGCATCTTTACTGACGTCTGCCTCTTGTAATATCCGGATTCACTTTTCACAATAAAAGCACGCGGTGGAAAACCGATAACCAAAAGTGAAGTCAGGTGGGACTCAGCAACACGTGTGTGTGTGTGTGTGTGTGTGTGTGTGTGTGTGTGTGTGTGTGTGTGTGTGTGTGTGTGTGTGTGTGTGTGTGTGTGTGTGTGTGTGTGTGTGTGTGTGTGTGTGTGTGTGTGTGTGTGTGTGTGTGTGTGTGTGTGTGTGTGTGTGTGTGTGTGTGTGTGTGTGTGTGTGTGTGTGTGTGTGTGTGTGTGTGTGTGTGTGTGAATCGAAGCAAGACGATTAAAACAATGAAAGTAAACTATTGTTTTGCTTTCACAACATAATATGTAAAACAGGTGCACATATGTTGGAATTATGAGGCTGATATTTCATTAAACCTTTTTATATTGTCCAATATTCTTATTCTTATAATTTTCTTTACAGAAATATACAACATAAACGTTTGTAAATCTTATCTCTGGCATTCCTGCACTGCAGACTTTTTTTATTTCTTAAGCAATATTATATTATTATATATGTGTGTTTTATATATACATTTATATTAAATCAATTATATTAAATACATCTCTTTTGTTCCTAGTAGTAGGTATAGGTTCAAGATGGGATTTAGTTGAATGTCTGGCTTTGATTGCCAATGAAATTGAAGCTTGTTATTAGAGTTGCTGTCTGTATTACACTAATGCTATTCGCTGTTTTCATACCACGCAGGGAGCTGGAAGTGGCGATGACGTGGAGAAAGAGCAAGATAAAGATGAGAAGGAGCAGCATTGTCCCATGCCTGTCGTCACCACAAGCTTTTCTCTTGTGGAGTCCAGTCCAAACAACCACCAGGAGATGGGAGTCTCTCTTAAGCGTAAAAGGCAAACAGAAACTGAGATAAGCTCTGCCGATGCCCTCGCCAACCGCCGAGATGAAGACGAACTGTTTCTGCTCAGCCTCCTGCCGTCACTGAAGAGGCTGACCATTAAAAAAAGGATGGAGGTACGGATGAAATTCCAGCAAGTGCTTTATGCTGCAGAGTTCGATGGTTAAAGGGCTCATCGTGTGCCATTACAAATGGCATCGATTGTAGAGCTTTTTTTGACTTAAGTTTGATTCTTAAGGCATTCAACCTGTAAATATATATTTTTTACCATCACAACTTTTTTATATTTATTTTTGGAGCACCACTGCTATTAATAGTGTTACTATGTAGATCTCTATAATTCAGTGTTGTATCTAAAGCTTTATTTCTTGGTTTGAAAACAGAAAAATATATTATTTTGAATGAAGGTGATGGAACCCCCTTCTACAATAAGAGTCAACATAGTTAGTTAACATGGTACACGTTTACAATAAAGGAAATTCAGCCAGATATACCAGCATAACTCCCTCCTTTCCGAAGCTCATAATGTTCGTTTAATTGGGCAAATTTGGCAAAATATGTGTGCAAGTGTAATGTAGACTCCCTGATGATGTAATTAGTCGGAGTATGAACAATTTCAAAATGAATTTGGTTGATAAACCTTTTTATTGAAAAATATTTTTTACATTTAAAGATGGCACACATAAATGCCACAATTAACTAAATGTAAACCTTTTGAACAGTACCCACATATATTACCATATATATATTATTTATATATGATAATTAAATACTTTTCAGTGAGCATTTTGAAATAACTGCAAATAACTTGAGCTAGAAATGGGGGAAGTTATAAAACAGTCAATTTGATCCGAGTTATTTCTGTGAATCTGCTCAGCAACACTGCCCGCTTCTTTTTTATCAAATATTTGTAGATTAGATACAACTCTCTGACTGTACATATATATCTCAATCAGTAAAATATATATATATATATATATATATATATATATATATATTATAAATAAATATTTTCCCGTTACGGAAAAAACTGTTTTTGCTTCATGTTATTTTTGTTCGTCCTTAACGCATAAAATCAAACCTAAGAATAGTTTGTCGGCCTATATCCAAAATCCCTATCACAAATCGGATCTTGCTGCTACTTGATTTTTATATATATATAGTGCAAACTCTACAACTACACAAAACATATGATTGTACAAGTTTAATGGTAAACAAATTGCTGATTGGACCATTAAATATTTGTTTTTATCATCCACCCAAGCGTACAATAATCTCCTTTGTCCTCCACTGTGTTGCTTTCTGGTGTGCAGGAAAGCATTAGTAGCATTAGGCCTCTTCTATTTCACTGAGAAGGTTTTCACACTGCAGTAATGCTATTTCATTCTCTTAGCCACACACACACACACACACACACACACACACACACACACACACACACACACACACACACACACACACACCAATCTATGATCTCTGTGTTCAGGGATGGCACCAACATGCTGCAGAAAGCCCTGTTCAGCAACACTTGCATGTTTTCATTCATGTATTCATGTATTCCATTCATATTAGCTATGCACACTGCTAATATGTGGGTGGGGTGTATTCATGAATATCCCTCTCACTATAATTAACCCCCTATACGCTTCCGCTCGCTGCTGTGTTACTCCTTAACCCCTCCCCTCCTCCCCCCTCCCCCCTCCGGCTTCCTGCTCTCTCTCTTGTCATTGGGTGCCGTGTGGGGTGACGGTTGTGGTTTCTCCCGGTGATGTCTCCGGAGCGCGTGCCGGCTCACTGCTTCGGAACTATTGAAGCTTATTTTGATTTTGAACAGTCTCTCAGCACTTCTAGATTACATTCAGTTTAGATAAATAGACAGACGTGTTTTTTTTAAAGCATATCTAAAAAAGAACATAGGAAGAAGACATGCGTATTTGTTCATTGCCTCTGTGGAAGTAGTGGTACCATCCGAAGTGCCCATCATGGGTCACGAGAGCCTCTAACTACGGCCTGAAGCTCGGACTGCCAGGAAGTAGAGGAATCAAGTTTTCACCAAGTCATCGCCTCAGACTCGGCATACTGCACCGGAGCTTAGACTTCTCCTTTTTTTGAACAAGACTGCTGAGAACTGACGAGCTGCAGGATTAAGGATGCTCCCTGCTGCCTGAGGTGAGATGCAATAATGTCCTGATAACTTGCTCTGCGTGATCAATCGGGAGGATGCTGTGTAATCACAGCACAGGTTATGCTGCTGTGTGAACTTCACTTCTATCTCTCCTGCTGTTGCAGGACGGTAAACCCACTGCGTCTTGGTTTTCTGAAAATGTAAATGATATCAATAACTCACAGTATCAGAATCTGCGCGCATAGCACCACTCCATCCATCACTGCTGCAGGATGAAAGGCTTGCTACTATGAAACAGAGTCTCCTCTCCCGATTGGTGGGAACAGATTCCCCCGAAGGCCAATGGTTGGTCACTCCGGCTGCCTGTCATGAGGAAGGGCGTGTTCCTAAAAGGATTAACACGGTCATGTGGTACAAACATACCAACCTGGAAGTAGTGTGTTTATTTAGGTGTGGTTCAGAGAGGAGGAGGAGGAGGAGGAGGAGGAGGAGGAGGAGGAGGAGGAGGAGGAGGAGGAGGAGGAGGAGGAGGAGGAGGAGGAGGAGGAGGAGGAGGAGGAGGAGGAGGAGGAGGAGGACATTTGAACAACTGAACGAAAAAATGTCAGATGTCATTTTGATGAAAACTAGATTGATTAAGAGGCATGCACATGTGTTAGATAGTGACTCTTGTGTTTAATTATAGGGAAGTAAACCGTTAAACGGAGAAAGAAACAAAATAAAGAATACAAAAATGGACATGACAATATGAAGGCTATATGCAGCCGGAGTGGTGAAGGATCTGTTGAATGCAGCCATTCAGAGAATTAACGCCATACAGAGTCAGCTAAGAGCGTAAGGGTCGGCAAGAAGCTGGTCATATGATCCCCGGTCAGCCCTCAGCTATTAGAGAGAGAGAGAGAGAGAAACAGGAAGAGAGGCAGAACAAGAGAGCACAACAAGAGGAGAAACACCAGCGCTCCCTCCGTGCTCGGACGGCGTAATGGAGCTAACGCTCGTCAGTTGACGAGGTCGCAGGTTTTCACGTCCTCCTCTCACGTCACGGGGAGGTGGAGGCCCACGAGATACGCATTCCTCATAAGCTACCGCTCACAGGACAGGTGAAAACTTCCTTCTGTTCTCTATTCTGCTCTATAACGTATGTGTTGACATTGAATCCAGATGTACAGTTTAGTAGAATGTCCGAGGGAAGAAGCTTGTGCATGTTTTATTAATGACGGACAGGTTGTCCTGTGGTGTGTGAGTGAGCAGTGCATGTTTGAATCAGTGAGAAGAAGTGGGAGGCAGAGATGTAATGTTGTGTGACGACTAACCCTCGAGTCTATATAGAGGCAGGTATATTCTAGGCTATGTCTAGGCAATATATAATTGGACTAAATAGACATTTTGTTTATGTTGTTGTTTAATTCTACCTCTGAAATTAGGCTTAACATGCTAATGGTTAGTTTATGGATTCGTCCATAGACCTCCTGGGGGGCCCACCTGTACCTGACTTGTGAGCAGGCAGGAATGTTTTGTTGTTGAAGTTGTGAATGCATCTGCGTGGCCCGTCTGCTGACATACGTTTCTAGACTCTTCTCTGACTAAGTCTGTCTCTAATTGTCTGTTTTCTTCCAGGTTGTCTTGCGCAGCTCAGCAAATACGGTTACGGAACAGGAACACGCCATCTTAGAGGGTCATCTATTTGAGTGTGTGGTACCAGCTCAGCGGGGACCAGATCAGAAGGAGCTCCTTCAGGACTCGGGGGTCTGCTGGAAGACTGCGAGCACAGGAGGGTCCCGATCACCATGTACTCCCCCCAGAGTCTCCACCGCTGGGGCATCACTCATAGTGACAGTATGGAGCGGTTAGCATACAGCCAAGGTAGGTTGGGAAATAGAATCTGAAAGAATAACCCTATTGAATATATAATTATAACTTCTTTCAACTCCATACAAGGTTCTTATTCAATGGTTTCACATCACTAAACTGAAAAAGTGCGTTTCCCTTGTCTGCAGTTCCCTCATCAAGCATTTAAGATGTCCCCGTGGCCTCTGATGAATGAAATGGTGCGAGGCGTTGTTTGCAATCTGATGACATTTTAAAGACTAAAATAATTAGCTGAATAATCAAGGAAATAATTATCAGATTCATTCATAATTAAAACAATGTGTTGCCGTGTCGTGTAGCATTCAGGCCTCACTTAAAACTTTAAGCATGTTACCAACACTCTCCTCAGGCTGGCTCTTCATGCACTTATATCTCCTCTTTACTTTAGTGGTTGTCTCCTTATTCCACTGTGATGGTTGTTATTCAAGAACTTTCCTCTCTGGGTTCATAATATGACATTGAATGTAAGGCAGCAGCCAGGATGTTCGAAATACAACTTCCCCCCCAGCAGAACTCCACCCACCTAACACAATATGACCCAGCAACCAATCAAAACATCAGAATTTAAAGAAATCACAACATTTTATTTTATTTAACTATACTATATACGTTTTTGTATTAATAATTGAGGCTTTTAAAAAAAAAGTAAAAAACACATTTCCGTAAACGATTAGACATCAACATGTTAACACTTAACAGGCCTACATTTTTTACCAAATATGACTATACCATGTAGTATGTTAATACCAAAAATACCAGAAATACAACTGTCGAGGAATAATACAGATCATGTTGTCGCTGGAATAAAAGTGCATACATATTATTTGGGAAATTTTTAGTATTCTCTGAGCAAAAAAGCCTGATTAGACAATTATGTTATTGTATCAATTGAGAGCATCATTTTTAGTTCAGTAGTTTAATTAACTCACAATGGGTCATATTGTATTAGCTCCATGTTTTATGTGTAAACTCTTGATTTGTTATGTGAAAATAACTGTCAAAATAAGTAGAGCAAAAATAAAATATTTATAGAAGCTCTCAAGTAAAGAACAAGTACCTAACATATGTACCCAAGTATAACATTTGAGTTCTCATTTAATTACATTCCACCTTGCAGAAATATTAACGTCCACAGTGGGAGCTGTTCAAAGAGAAATGTTGGACACTTATTTTTACCCAACCACACATCTTAAAATAGACTCTGGGCCCTGTTGTCTCCAAGCATCTCGGCCCCCCTACACGCAGTATCATCCTCCACCTGGCGGCAGCGCTGCAGTTCCCCCTTCGAGCAGCAGGGGGCGGCACACCTGCATCCCAGCGGCCACTGACATCATTAACGTCAGCTACGTCGTGCTGCCTTTTGTGTATCCGCCGAGCCCGTTGACGCCGCCCCTACGGAGGGTGCAGTTGGACCGCCGGGAACCCAACTGTCGGTTTAGGTCTGCGGGCTCGTAAGCACATCTCCACGGCACCGGGGATGTACGGACAACGACCGTGTCCACCGAGAAGCCGCTTGTCCGCGCCTTTGCTAACGGCCATCATGTAACACCGACTCCCAACGGTTGTGCAGTACGGGAGCGTTACGACGGTTGGTTGGCGACTGTCGTCAGGCGTGTCATCGCTGTGGCCGGTGGTATTACAGGTATTTCTACGCTGCTGGTTGTCACAATGGTCGCCGGTTGAAAACTGCTCAACGACGCCGCCCCGCCGCTCACGGTTAGCTAACCGTATGACTCTGGCTCTCTCCGTTCGCACCGACCAGCAGCTCGTTTTTTGTGGTCGGATCGGAGGCACCTGAACATGGCATCGCCCGCAGAGCACGACCTGGCGCTGTCTGAGGCGGACAGCAGCAGAGAGAAGGCTCACACGTTCGGGGTTTTGAGGCTGCAGGAGGAGAAATCCTTGGTCGGGGATAAAGCTAACAGTAGCAACACGGCGAAGGAGGAGGAGGAGGAGGAGGAGGAGGAGGAGGAGACGGGCGATGGCAGGCTCCGATCTTCGCGCTGGCCAGGAAAGCATCCGAGACTATTTCAGGGAGCATTCACGTCCTGCCCAAAGTGTCGGAGCACAGGACGTCTCTTTCCGCGGACTGGACCGTCCAAGGTGCAGTATGATTAGCACCAGGGGGCGTGATGTTCGGACAGGGGGTGACTGGTTAATAATAATCAGACACCCGGTTATTTTAAGGTCACATGAGGAAATGTGACCTTCCATAACTGTGCTCATCAGTTTCTTACACAGAACAGTTTCATCTGCTATTTGGAGCTCTCTCTCTCTCTCTCTCTCTCTCTCTCTCTCTCTCTCTCTCTCTGTGCGTGTGTACCATTCAGCCTATGCACACACATCCTCCCTGTTCTTTCATATCTAACATGACCTCATCGCCGTGTGTGTTGCCAATTGGTTGATCAAAGATGAGCGCTGCTCACGTGCTGTGATGATACCCCTCGCATATTAATGTGAGCAGTGTTACTGTAGCTGTGTGCAGTCTTTCTTATTCCCTTTTCACCATTCATGTTGTTTGTTTTCGCTGCCTTGATATTAATACATATGACGTGTTAGTATGTGCAGCTGCAACTAAATTAATCTGTTCATTTTCTAATAATTTATTTTCTCAATGAATATCAAAACAATATTTTCCAGAGCCCACTCAGATGTCTTTAAATGTCCAACTCACAATTTTAAACCCAAGCATGTTACATTTTTAGGATTATATAAAATGCATAAAAGCAGCAACATTGTATTTTTTAAGAAGCTCTAACCAGCTCGATAAGTGACAGATGCTACTGAATCATAATAGTTTCTGTTGTTTATGCAGAGGTCTCATCAGCAAGAAGATATTTTGATTTGTCTTTCTTTTAACAAGAACACACTAGATACATTTTCGAGTAATGGTCTTTTAAGGATTACTTTCTTTTTTTTTTATCGACACAATTGCATTAAGTGAAACAGTATTTTGTTCCTGAGCGGTTGATGTCTTGCTGTAGAGGTCACATGGCGACAGAGGCATTCAAAGGGTTACTGTTCCTGTCTGTATCCTCTGGACTCCCACAAGTCTTGCTCTCTCTCAAGAAATCATCTGTTGATTTGTCAGCGTCTCTGCCTCCTAGCCAAGCTGCTGGGGCAACAAAGCTCTTCCTCATTGCTAGGCAACATTTCTGCACTTTTCCACCTGACATTGTTCCGTCCTGCTCTGGTGTTTGGCTACACATTAACCCAAAGGCCCACTCAAAGAGTAGAGCATTTATAGGCATATCTCGTTGGGAGTTTCTCCGTTTCAGGCCCCAGAGTTTTTAAAGAAAGGGAAATATATATCTATATATGTTTTATTAAGTGTGTCTTTTGTCCTGCAGCCCAGCGAGACCCCATGTCCATGGAGCGAGCCAACCTGCTGAACATGGCCAAGCTGAGTATTAAAGGGCTGATTGAGTCGGCTCTGAGCTTCGGACGAACTCTGGACTCGGACTACCCACCTCTCCAGCAGTTCTTTGTCGTCATGGAGCACTGCCTCAAACACGGCCTCAAAGGTAAGAGGAGCCTCCCGACTTATTAAAAACGACATGTCAAAGTGTGCCGTGTTTTTAAGAGGTTCCTGTGCTGCTGCTCGTCTTCCTCTCTGCAGTGAAGAAGTCCTTTCTGGGCTTCAGCAAGTCTCTCTGGGGGCCTCTGGAGCTGGTGGAGAAACTGTGTCCCGAAGCGGCAGAGATCTCGGCCTCTGTACGAGACCTGCCCGGACTTAAGTAAGAAGTACATTTATATACACACACACACACACACCTGTGCTCACACATCACTTAACTTATGCTGGAGGAACATGAGCCACAACCACAGCCACTTACAGTTCCCAGTAACATGAGAATGGGATGTGAGCCGGATCAGGGAAATACCTGATTCTTTAAATTTACTTTCACTTCACCTTTACTCTCCCTGCCGCCTCACTTCCTCCAATTCCTCAATATTTTTTATTATTATTTCCTCTCTTTGTAACTGCATTTTTAATCAAACCGTGTTAAAAGCACTACGTTTAATAGAAGTAATTATACTGTAAATTGTGGACATTAGATATCTTTTAAAAGGCCATTATGCAATGATGCAGTTGTATATTTCCTGTTAGTTGTATGTTTTTCGATTTAAACCCTACAAGGACTATAATTGAACACACGTAAGTGTTGATAGTGTCTAATATGGGTGGTAAAATATCAACTGGTGCACTTTACATTATTTATCTTAAGTCGTGTCCTCTATAGGACATGTACTCTCATTTATGCACATGCTATCCACATCATGCTTTACTCTATTATTCAGTTCTCAGTCACACATACCAGATCTTCCGGGGCTGAAATACAAGGGAGCAACATTCAGGTCTCGCAGGTCCATTAAAATAGGAAACATTCGTGTTGCTTTAGATGGAGATCAGAGTCCGTTTCCTTTGGTGGTGCTGAGTCAGACCAGCAGATATGTAGCAGAGCAGTGTTGCAACACCATGTACAAGTTACTAAGACAAGCCTGTGTGAAGTGGAGACTGCAATAAACACATAAAAGAACCTAATTAGATCCAAACAACAAAAAAGCTCAAATTGAGGTGTGTGTGTGTGTGTGTGTGTGTGTGTGTGTGTGTGTGTGTGTGTGTGTGTGTGTGTGTGTGTGTGTGTGTGTGTGTGTGTGTGTGTGTGTGTGTGTGTGTGTGTGTGTGTGTGTGTGTGTGTGTGTGTGTGTGTGTGTGTGTGTGTGTGTGTGTGTGTGTGTGTGTGTGTGTGTGTGTGTGTGTGTGTGTGTGTGTGTGTGTGTGTGTGTGTGTGTGTGTGTGTGTGTGTGTGTGTGTGTGTGTGTGTGTGTGTGTGTGTGTGTGTGTGTGTTTCAGGACTCCATTAGGCAGGGCTAGAGCTTGGTTGCGTCTGGCTCTCATGCAGAAACGACTTGCTGACAACCTACGACTCCTCATCACCAGAAAAGATCTGCTCAGGTACACACACATTTCTACATAGCAATTGGAGAAAAAGAAAATTGAAAAAATATATTGTAATTAAAGTATATCAGTTTTTTTTAGATTTCCAACAAGAATGTCAGTCTTAAAAATATTTGTATTTATACATATTCATGATAAAACTCATTCATAAAAAGCAGTTAATATCACTCTAAATCTTCTGAAATTTATTTGAATAAAAGAAAAAAATAAATGACAGCTTGTTCTTGCAACAAAGACTGATCACATCCACGGTAACGATGAAATCAATCTAAGCTCCCCGAAGTGTGTATTTTAATATTTATTATATTGTATTTTCCTCCAGTGATTTCTATGAGAACTCGGCACTGATGCTGGAGGAGGAGGGAGCCGTGATCGTGGGCCTGCTGGTGGGCCTCAACGTCATCGATGCTAACCTGTGTGTGAAAGGCGAGGACCTGGACTCTCAGGTAACCAGTGTTTTACGACCTTTGGACCAAAACAACACACCAGACATTAAGACATTGTTTCAATGTGTGTATCTGATGATGTGGCTGCTTTACAACATGTTTGCAGCTGACGTATACGTTCTACTCGTCCGTAACTCTGGTTTTGGGAGGCAGACACGGCTTGTTTGTTTTGTCGCGTTATCTTTGCATCAAGCAGACGCTGTGGTGTCGTGTTTCTTCGGGTGGACACTTTGTCCTCGGTGCAAACACATGTTCTCACTAATGCACGCTCCCCGCTCAGACTGTTTACACCTGAGTGACTGACATACTTGTAACATGAAGCCACGTGGAATAAATAGTTTGTTTAGATGCGGTTATTTTCTGAGCCTTCACACACTGATGTGTGTGGTGGCAGGTGTAAAAGAGGTCTGATTCTATTCCTAAAGCCGAGATAACACATTTAAATAATGATAAGAAAGCATATTTGTTTATTTATTGAATTGATTAATATGTATAAAAGCTAAAAAAAAAGAAACTATTATTTCACAATAAATATTCCCAAAACCCAAAGATATTTAATTTACTACTATTATATACTATATCATATATTAAAACGAGAGAAATACTGAAAATCTTCACATTTGAGAGGCTGGAATCAAATTCCTTTTTCCCCTTGCAAAATAATTGAACCAATTAATTGATTATCAGAAATGTTGTGGATAACTTTTCTTTTGGTTGACTCGTCGTAGTTTCTATTAGTGCTATTAGTAAACGCTGTCAGTGGATATTAACTGCCTGCTATCAGTTATACAATACGTATTTTTTGTTGTTGTGTGGGTTATGATTTCTTTAACCACATAATGCATAATCTCAATCAATGGTTGTGCAAACATTGCTTTTCATAATATATTTCATATATTCCATCTTATTTCTTTCTTTCTTTGAGGTTGGGGTGATCGACTTCTCCATGTACTTGAAGAATGACATAGATGATTACAGGAGTGATGAGAGGTACGATATTTTATTGTCTCTTCCCTTTATTTAATACTCTTTAGCCCCCCCCACCCCCCACCCCCACATGTGATGCAGAGCTCTGATTTACATCTGTTTCCTTGGCAACAGGAATAGCCAGATATCGTCAATCTTGGATCAGAAGAACTATGTAGAGGAACTGAACCGGCAACTCAAGTAAGACATTTGTTAGTTATTGGAAACGGATGCACGGAGATTGTGATGGTGTCATTAACTTTAAGGACATTAGAAGAAATAGAAGAAGAGGAAGTCCTACCTGATTTCTACCTGGTGTTTTTCTTTCCTTCCATCTGATGGTATGATGCCTCGAATAAAAGGCAAAAGGCTGATTGCATGTTAAAATAGATCCAGTGAACCCGTCTGCTTGTTTCAGAAGCACAACTTCCTACAGACAGACTCATTCAAGCACAGACTGTCACACTTAAGCACAGACTATCACACTTCCTTTTTTTAGTTTTTTTTTTTTTCTTTCTCACTAACTATGTATATATAGTATATATAATATCACATTTCAATGGCCTTAAATGGAAATATTTTCATCCCGATGTCGATACCTGGGCTTTTGAGTACTAAACTAATACTACTGTTTAATATGCTGTATGACTCACTGTGTGTAAGTGACTGGGATCTTTGTATGTTAACATAAGCTAAGCTAGCCAAACTGTATTAGTGCTGTGGATATTGAGTCATATTCAGGTGTGTTAGTCTGGGCTGTGACACTTCAGTCCTAAACATATGAGTGCCATTAAACCTCTTTAACACAATAACAGCTCAAACATCACAGCTGTTCTACATTAAGCTGTAAACCTCAGAAGAGGTACCAGAGGTCTGTTTAAGTTACACATTATCCCATATTGTGAATAATGTGTCGGTACGTGAAATTCAGCGAGTCTCAAAATAAACAACATCTCTGTTTTTGTGTCCAGCTCCACAGTTCACGGTCTTCAGGGCCGAGTGGAGACGTTAGAGAAGTCCAACACTAAACTCGTAGAGGAGGTGAGACCCACACTCAAAATATCTGTGTATTATGTTTTAACTCTGGTGAAAAGGCGGAGCTTTAACCTGCAGAGTGTATGTGGCCGTCTCTACACCACGACTGGAACGCCCTTTGTTATGTTTCACTTTTCACGTGATTTGATTCGGATCCATCTGCTTCGTCGGTTACATGTTATCATGGAATCTGATGTAATAATTCAGTCGTGTATGTTTGTGTTTAACTAAATACTGTATTTGTTTGTGTGTGTGCAGTTAGCCATAGCCAAGAACAACATCATCAAACTGCAGGAAGAAAACCAGGAGCTGCGGAGTGAAAACAGCATTATCCTCCAGAAGACACAGGAACATTTAGAGGTACGCAGGCACACGCCTAGCGCCGCGAACCACAGAGAAACATTGATGTGGTGAAACTCGTTGCTGCTGCAACAACAACCAAAACCAACACTCTAGATCACCACCTTTTGAATTGTAACTTTGATATTTTTCAACCGTAAACCTATTTTTCCATGTTGTTATATATGTGACTAATTATGTAAAAAAGTACAGAAGTTAACCTGACATATTCCATTAATTATTACCAGCTCTGACTACAAATTGATGCATGAAAGGGCTGACCTGTGACGTCTTTTATTCAGGTGACCCAAGGCGATGCGTCAGTGGAGAGAGATACGTACAAACAGTCGCGTCAAGGTTTGGACGAGATGTACAACGACGCTCAGAGGCAGCTGAAGGATGAGTGTCAGCACAGACAGGTGTGTGTGTGTGTGTGTGTGTGTGTGTGTGTGTGTGTGTGTGTGTGTGTGTGTGTGTGTGTGTGTGTGTGTGTGTGTGTGTGTGTGTGTGTGTGTGTGTGTGTGTGTGTGTGTGTGTGTGACAGATGATCTATATGCATATGGTGTATTTTCAGGATGTGGAGAACGAGCTGGTGTGCCAGATGTCGATGAAACAGGAAATGGACTTGGCCATGAAACTTCTGGAGAAAGATATTCACGAAAAGCAGGTCAGCACACATTTTCCTTTCACTTCACCCCCCCGCCTTCCTTTTTAAACACTTCGTCATTTACAAAATGTCTCAAGAGATGAAAGTGGACAAAATATTGACAGAAGGAAATACTTTATAATAAAACACCCTTTTTCTTTTATCAGTATCCATTATGACTTACAAATAGAAAAAGAAAATCACAAAACGTGAAGAATAAAAAAATTGCAAAAAATATATGGCTTAGCCTTTTGATTTGTTAATCGTGAGCTTAATGAGAAAGGACCGTTGGGCTAACGAGAAATATATTTCAAATATTGATCATAAGAATGAGTCTGTTGCTCCTGAGTGTCATCACAACGGGAGATCCCGTGATGAACCCTTCGGGGGCACAAAGGACGACTTAATGTTCACGCAGGGCGGTCGCATCTCTCTCTCGCCCGGCCGGCGCCGCCCGTTCACCACCGACACGTGAACTCTGTAAATAAACGCCCCCGGCTGACATTCGTAGCCGAGCTGTGACATACAGGAGCTCTCATCGCAGCCGCGTCACACATCCCAGCAGCCTCCTGGACATCTTTGCACAGGAACACAGGGGGCGTGTCAAATCGGAATTATGTGTCACGTATTGTGACAGACAGAATATGTCAGCTTGCTTAAATTCCAGTGAAACATGTTTGCCCGGGAGAGTCGATACAGGCTCCAAACACACATCACGGCTTTGGTTTTTCCTCTCCAGGACACGCTGATCGGACTGAGACATCAGCTGGATGAAGTCAAAGTCATCAACGTGGAGATGTACCAGAAGATGCAGGTAAACACATGCCTCGCCTGGTTGCACTCGCTCTCTTTTCACACGCACTGTAATCATCGCTATTACTTGCGACTTTTCTTGTTTGTTAGTCGTCTGACGATGAGATGAAGAAGAAGAACGACGTGATCACTCGCCTGGAGGAGAAGACCAATCAGATCACCGCCACCATGAAGCAGCTCGAGCAAAGGTAAGATATGCATCCCTCTGCCCCGTGTGTCTCCTTCAAACTCCTCTGATGTCCCGTTAAAACCGTTGAACCAAAACCTTCATCATCCTCCTTTAACAAAGTCCCGAGACCCTTTATCAGCATTTACTCAAATATTGATCCTAAATTATGGAATAGGACTTATAGGAAAGTATCGCTTTTATTGATCAGATAATTATGCTCTTTTTAATAACTACTGCAAATTACATAGGACATTATTAATAGTGCTGCATGTTGAAGAAGCAGAAGAGAACAGCCTTCCTCCTCCTCATCAGTGTTTCAGGTTTTCTTTTGTAGGAGTTTGTCCTCCTCGTCGCCTCCTTACATCTTATTGTGCTTCCGTTTATTCTGCAAACAAAATGTTCCAGTTATAAAACATTTCTTTAGCTAACATTGCAACAAGTGATGGGATCGATAAGTCTCACGCTGCGTTTCTCGATAGCAGCCCCAAACAATCATCAAACACACGGCTGTTGTTATTTGAAGCGGCTTCATCTCCTCTGCTCAGCTTGAATTAAAGTGTATTATTTATTCCTTCTGACGTCAGCAAAGTGTTTTTCTTTGTGCAAAAGTTGCCCAAAATAAAGCTAATTTATTAAGCTTATAACTAAAGCTTTTACTTGAAAGAGACCTGGCATAGAAAAATATGCTTAAATTGACCCGATGCAGTGTTTCACTTACATCATACTAAGCTCGTACACTGTGATGACATTTAACATCAAAGATAGTGTGTGTGTTGTCATAACAAGCTAGCTTCCCTAAAACAGGTTGGCAGATGGCAGGTCAGATATCTGTTTTTATCATTAACCTTCAGGGGAAAAGAGCAGAAGCAACATTTCCCACAGCAAATACAGAGAAGTTCATGCTATTGCTGAGGCCGTCAGCTACTAACTAAACTCAAGTCTAAATACATTGGAAAATAATCAACAATGTCCATAGGCAAGTCCTCATCATGTCTAATAAACGCCCCTGCTGGTATTTTCATGCATGCTCAGTCGTCTTGTCACTGCTGCCCCCAGTCCGTGTTTGATGCTCCACATTTCCCTCTCGCTGCTTCATCGTGTGTTCTGATTCCTCCTCACCTCATCGTCTACCAGTCAACCCGACACATCCCTCCCCCTCTCCTCTCCCATTGGTTTAAATATGTTCCATCCTATCTGTGATTGGTTGTGAATGTCTTTTGCTGGTAGGACACAGACCCTGAGTACACAGGTTTTTTTTTTATGGGATTTTTGTGTTGAAGAAGTCAGAAATTTCCTGACGCAGCCACTGTTTAAGAATATTTACCAGCTAATTAGAGCTAAAGCTCCCCCTCGGGGTTAAACATGTCGGCTTCTTTGAGGGATCAGGCGTCCATCTCTCATGTTGATAGTCAACACCGTTTTTTGTCTGCTCTTTTTATTCACTCATCTGTCCGCGTTCCCCTCCCCCTCTTCTCGTTCCTCATATGCTGTGGATGTGTCCAGCGGCAGCCTGCAATCAGACCTCTGTGTTTTTAATGCCTTTTTTTAATTTACACTGACTGCTGTGCTGCGTGTTAAAAGTCACTTCAAAGTGTTCACTGTGACCGGCGCCCACTTAGAATACCGATGTATTGACATCCTTTCTTCCTTCCTTCTTTTCTTTCCTCCTCCTTTCCTCCGTTCCGTTTGTCTCTTCTATGCCATCCATCCGATCATCCATCCATCCGTTTTTTTTTTGCTCCCCCTTGAAATCTCGTTTTCATTGATTTCCTGATTTGATCCCCCGCTCCTCTGTGCAGCGACAAGGATCTGCTAAGTCAGACCCGAACGCTCGCGATGTCGTTCGTGAAGTGTGCCAGCTCAGACACAGAGCACCAGTACAAGCTAGTGAAGGACATCTCCTTCTGAGGACACACACACACACACACGCAGAGACCCGCCCACATTACGACTGAATGAATAAACAGACTCAACTTAAAGGGAACATTCCTGTTTTCTTTGCACACTATATTCCGATGGTTTTAACGAACCAGAGAGCAGCCAAAGAATGTTCGGTCCCTTTTTGAGTTACTGAAACGACGTCATCACCAGCAGATTGCCGGGATTCTTTGAGGCCGCTGCAGCGAGTTTCAAGATCTTTAGTTGAGTCTTCCCCAGACGACATGACTGGGTCTGTGTTGGAAGGGTTTCCCCCGAATGTCCTCATGTAGGTGGTCGGCTAACGGTTTGAATCGTAACTCATTGTACTTTTAATAGAAACGTTTTTAACTAGAGTGGGCACTCGGTAGATCGCATACCTTCGCATGTCACAAGATTGGGCATTGAATTATGAACATTTTGACATTAGTTGTAAGCCAATTGGATAGAAATTGACCGCGCTATAGTAAAAATAAGATTTTGACCTTTTCATGACCTTTGACCCGATCAATCCCCAAATCTAAGCAAATGGTCCCCAGATAATAACCAATCGTCCCACCAAATATCATGCGATTTCAAGAAGATTTTGACCTTTTCATGACCTTGACCTTTGACCCCATTAATCCCAAAATCTAAGCAAATGGTCCCCAGACAATAACCAATCATCCCACCAAATTTCATGCGATTCGCTTTGATACTTTTTGAGTTAAGCGAGTAACACGCATACACATAAATAAATAAATAAATAAATACACGGCGGTCAAAACATAACCTTCCGCATTTTCAATGCGAAGGTAATTAATCGTTAACTACTTTATTCATTCACTCACACACACACATACATGCGTATGCCACACATTCGTCCTGCCTCCGGTAGTCGGTTCATATGCAGTAACACTGACTAAGATAGTCGACTCTTAGATGTTAGCTTAGGGTCGAGTCTCTGTAGTATTTACGGACCGCGTACATTATTAAGTTGTGATTGTCACACGGTCTTAGCTGTATTTATTTGTTTATTACTTTATTGCAGCCGTGGGTCCATCAGTCGGTCAGCGGGGTTCTCGGTGGCCTGCTTGGGATCTGTGTGACCCCTCGCGACCTGCTTCTGACTGGCTGTGATGACCCTGTGATGACCCCGCCCTGTGCCTGATTTCTTCCCCTTATTCACTCGCTCATTATTCTCCTTTATAACACACACTCCGTAGTGAGCAGTAAATGAAGCTTTCGGACACTTGTTCCACACTCGTCATCACTTACGAGAACCCCGTAGAGATCGTATCGTGGGATTGTTAGCAGAAAGTCAGACTCATGCCGCTGATGCTACTTTATTTACCTTCCTTTGTTGTCATTTTCGAGGACATTATGTAATGGATATTGGATTTTAGACTCAGATTTTGACCCTGAAAAGGGCAAAAGGGTCAATGCAGCGCACTTCACAGTCAAAAGGGAGTGATTTCAGACACAGCCCGTCTCCTTCTTGCATAGATTAAACAAAAGTGAGGAAATGTACGGTTTATTAGATGTAGGGACGAGCAGCGGGAGCTCGACTCGTGTTGCTTTGTTCCTGCAGAACCGACAGAACCGAGCCAAATGTAAAGGATTGTGGGTCCACAGCTGTAAACCTCTGGAGCTTGAATGTGTTGATGTCTCTCTTTGGGCGGTTTAAGTAACTTGTGATGGATCAGGAAGTGATCCTGCTACCCATTCTAACGCCGTGTTCATAGTACTGTAACTCCTCTCAATCTTTAGAAGAATAAACAATCGGTACACTGCTGTCGTTTACCACCGTGACCAATAAAGTTAGAGGGTTTTAAAAGTGTTGGTGTGGTTTGAGTTTTTTTTCCCCCGCATTCAGAGAACTCTTAGCAGGTACACTGGATATTCATTGTGTAATAAGCTCTTAATAAACATTAAGATTTAGGGTTTCTGACATCATCCCCGTTGTTTTAGTATATGAAATGGCTTAAAAAGATCTCAAACTTTAATTAAAGTCCTCCTATCCCAAAAACACACTACAAAAGGATCCCATCTGTACAATATCGAGTGAAAGATGACGCAATCGGCATACATTACAACTTCGTGCAAGAGTGCACTGAGATGCTACGTACCGTCAGTCAGCGGTCATCTTTTAGTTTCTTGTCCAATCAGTTGCTTCTAGGTGTTTTTTCCCTCATTGTTTCATCACTCGTCTTCATTTCGCCCATTTGTAATCATTCCTTTTCTTTTCTTTTTTAACCCCTCAATTCCCCTCCCCTCGGTCTAATTTTGTGTTGGAGTGAAGATGACAACACCGTCCTTCACCCCGACCTTCTTCATTCATCCTCAACCATCCCTTCTTTCCACCCCAGAAACCTCAGTCCCTTAACCTGCCTCCTTAGCCTTCACCCTCCTTCCTGTCTTCCTCTATTATTTCTCCCTCCCCCCCCTAGTTTTTTCTCTCCATGGCCCTGAGTTTGTCCCTGGTTATAATGGTGCAGATTACAGGAGGCAGAGAGGCACCGCACCTCGGCCGAGGAGGGGACCAGGCGCTTCAAGCTGGACTTTGCCAACAAGGCCGACAGCCTGCAGCGGCAGATCGAACACAGAGAGAAGCAACTGTAAGCCCGACCGCCGCCAGACACCGGCCCATCGGTCCGCTCGCACACGCACAGAGACGCAGGAAGACTTAATCTGGAGAATCTGGTGCTCAGAGAGAGATGCAACGGAGTTAACTACACCCTGTAACTGTCCACTTTTTATGCAGTGGATAAACAAACTGAAAGCTTTTAGGAGGTTTAGTGCCATGGAGTATTCAAACCAGGAAGTTACACGCTCGGCAGAAGTTCTGGTTCCACTGGCTCCTCCTTTATATTGTCTGTAATTGTAAGTATTGAGATTTTAAAAATCTCAAATCTATAGAGGGTTATTGACGAAGCTTCCCTTGATATGAGGAGTTAGTCCTAGTTTATATGAACCTTGAGACCGCACCCAGAAATATTGAAAAAGGACATTTATGGTTTACACTGTGCAGGATTTGTCAAACCTGTGGATGAAGTCATTTCCTTTCTTTAAATCTTTAAAAAACAAACTTTCTCATCTGCCGCTGCATGGTGAGACAGTTATTGGTAAAAAGAAATTAAAGAAAATGTTAAAGAATCCAGTATTCCCTTTTATAATCTGTTACTCAGTACAGCCCTTACTCAGTCTCTAGTTTGTTATCGGCGTTGTGTATTTATGTATTTCTACGTTTGTGACGTCCCTTTAGTCAGCAGCTGGAGACGGACCTGAAGATCGAGAGGGAGTGGAGGCAGACGTTACAAAGCGATCTGGACCGGGAGAGGGACGCAGTGGCTCAGCTCAGCACCGAGGCGCTGCAGATCAACGGGCTCAAAAAGGTGAAAAGACGGAGAGGCGAACGCACAGCGGTGGTGATACGTTTGTGTTATCTTTTGTTAAAGTGTGTAGCTTTGTGTGTGCGACGCAGCATTTGCAGAAGGGGATCTGATTTGCGTATCTTGTGTTGTTTTTATGTTGTTTTTCCCCCCAGGAGTTCCATCGTCTCCACGATGAAAACATTCAGCTGAAGATGGTCTGCGAGGACCAAGAACAAGCCCTCGAGGAACTGGGTTCCAAACTGAGCGAGTAAGTATGCTTTGTTTAAACAAACATAGGCAAATAGTTCATGCCTCCATGCTGTCGACAGCAGCTGACCAGAAGCGTTATGTATTTGTACGTTGTCAATCCGCCCTAAATCCACTCGCACTGGAGGATTAACTGATTTTAGATTTTGACGATCAAAGATCAAAGCCACTGGAACCTCAAATGGGTCGGTCCTATAGTCGAGATATCTCAGCTACGCCTCGAACAAATGCCCTCAAATCTGGCACAAACATCCACCTCGAATCAAGATAAACAGTTCTTGACGCTGGTTATCAAGGTTACGGTCACGGTGCCCTTTAAGTTCATCCCATTCTCTTGATCGTGGTATCTAAGGAACCCCTGGAGGGTACACTTAGTGGTTGTGGAAGTCAAGGTCACTGTGACCTTATCAAACACATGTTGTCCATAACTCAAGTCAAAGGAAAAGTTTTGGACGAATGAGGATGTGAACTGCAACCTGTGGAAGGGAGCAGGTGGTGAATTCACTTATTTCCCTGACGGCTTTATTCATTTTGTCGTCAGATCTAAAATGAAGATTGAAGACATCAAAGAAGCCAACAAAGCTCTCCAGGTAAATTAGCCGTGAGTTAAACGAATGTCTAATGGTCTAACGTCTCGTCTGATCCAAATCCTTTCCACAACTAAGATGAAAAGTTAAATGAGATATTATTAAAAGAGCAGAGAGAGAAATCAGAGTTCCCGAATGCAGTCATTCTTTTTATTCGTGCAGTAAATGTATTTGTAACACCTCCTATGTAAAAGGAGGGAGGAACTGAGCGTCACTGTGCTGTTTCAGGGGGGTCAGGTGTGGTTGAAGGACAAGGAGGCCAGCCACTGCAAGCTGTGTGAGAAGGAGTTCTCCATCTCGAGACGAAAGGTACGTCAGCCAATGACCAGAAATACGTGTTCTTTATCTAATCTGTTATATAATATATATATTTATATTATTTTATTTATTAATTTATATATATATATATATATATATATATATATAATTTATATATAGTTATATTTATATATATATGTATTAATTTATATATAAATATATATATATACATACATACATATATCAGGGTTCTTACGGTCATGGAAAACCTGGAAAAGTCATGGAAAAAAACTTAAATCATAAAAGTTTTGGAAAAGTCATGGAAATTTGTTATTTATACCGAGTTTGAAATAATTAATGTTTTTTAAAGAAAGACGCTCGAAATATAAGCCGGCACACGCTCTCAATACGCAACATTTTCTGAAATGTTCATGTTTATACCTAGATTTTCAGTTTGGTCATGGAAATTTGGTGAAAAGTCATGGAAATCCATTGGTCAAAATGTGTAAGAACCATGATATATATACATATTTATATATATTTTTTTTATATATTTATATATATGCATATTTATATATATATATATATATTTTTTTTTTATTTGTATATATATATATATGGTATAAATGAGAAGATAAATTAGTGAGTGATGGTTGTTGCGGCCGCCAGGCCTTAAGACGCCACTTGCAGAAACTCAACAAGACATTTGATGAGAAGTCCGTTACAGACACGGCTTTAGCCTCAAAGGCTCAGTCGTGAAATATTGATTACTCAACGGAGAGAAGATGGATCGGCGACTCACTTCTCTCAGCAGATAATTTGCGGCCATAAGCACAAACAACAATGTCGACGTTATTTTCCCGTGTCTCTCTCTCCAGCACCACTGTCGGAACTGTGGGGAGATCTTCTGTAACAGCTGCTCCGACAACGAGCTCCCGCTGCCCGCCTCGCCCAAACCAGTCCGAGTCTGCGACACCTGCCACGCCCTCCTCCTCCAGCGATGCTCCTCCAATCCAACGTGAAGGAGGCCGTCTGTCGATCAAACCCATCGATCCCCATCTTCTGCCCCGCCGACTTCTCTCAACGGAAATGCTGCTCGAAATGGACGGTGTGCATGAACATTTAGCTTTGTCTTCATTTACAGGATGAACGCGCCCCTCACCGCGACCCTCCTGACGTATGCTCGGCAGTATTCACGGCAACTTTGCCATTTTATATGCTAGATAAACATCAGTTCTACAGACCAACCATTTACAGTCAATTCCATCAGTCAAGGTCACTGATGTCTAACCAGTGACCTTGACTGATGGGGTCATGCAAAACAGGAATGTCTAAGGAGAAACTACTTCACAGCTACATCTTTAATTTATCAGGCGTCAAACTGTATGCAATGAAGAGCCAAACAGATGCGATTATATATTTTATAAATACAGCATCCAACATAAAGGCATACGCATGTTAACAGGCACAAGAGATCAAGTCCACCCGAGAGGTTCAATTCAACTTAACGAGATAATTGAAGTTACTTCAATTACTCGTGGAGTCATCCACAATCTTCTCGCTGATGGTCTTGTTTACTTATGAAGGTCATATTAGTTTTAATTTAAGTCAGTTTCATATCCAGTTACAAGCTCATCAGTTACCTATTATAAACTGGATACATTTTTGTTTAATTGTCTGTGAGTAGAACCGGACTGGCCTTATTATTTTCTTTGTACCCGTTTTAGTTTTAGTTTCAGTCTTTTCACAGAAGCAACATGGAGACTGTTCTTGAGACAAAGAAGACACAATGACCACACTAGTTCCCCTTGTGGCTTTCGAAGGAACTGCACATGATTTCTTTTTATTTTACTTGACAACGCCGGTACCATTCGTGCCTATGTGAACGCCGTGACTATTATCGACTCGTTCTTCTCATGTTGCCAAAATGAGCCCGCCGAGATTTCTACAGAGAGGATTCCTGTCGAGAAAATCTAAAACACTTCAAAAGCAATCGAGATTAATCACCGGTAGTCATCCAACAATAATGCAGTGGAAGCTGCTTGAAGGACCAAGACGAGCAACACATGGAATCAGAATGCGTAAATGTGTGTTTAGGAGGAGAACCACTGACACGACCACTTCACTGACCCGTCAGTGGCTAACAGACTCGAGCGTTCCACCTCGGACACAACCGTCAGTTTGTGCACAAGGCAATCCTTTATTACCTCCAATATAGACAATATAGATTCATTTGAAAGTATTTATATTTGATTTTGTATTTTACGCACATTGATTTGTACTCTCCAGACGGAGATGTGAGAGGAGAGCCACGTCGAACCGCTGCTCCATTTCTGAGACGGAAAGTTTGAAACTAAGCCAATTTAGTTCCTTTTGTATGTTGAATGTGTCGTTAAACTAATGCGGATGATCGTAGCGTCTTCAGCGACGCGTTATGACACGAGGTCCACTGCACATTCTGGTTTTGTACTTGTACAATGTTTACCACCTAATTACTTAAGTACTGGAAGCATTGGTTCCCATGGAGAGATGAACCGGGCCTGGGTTCATCTCAATTCAAAGTGTTTTTATTGTTTCAAATATTTAAAAATTGTTATTATTATTATTATATACTGTAGACAAATGTTCCTGGAATGAACCCAGGCCTGAACACTTTTTGTAGTGTCGTTCTTATAGGTCTCCCAGCTTTCAATGGGACTGACTGTTGGCACCACTGTACGCTGTATATAGGTAATTGTTGATAATCACGGTGACCCTTTAATTTTACTTAATCCCGCCAGTTCAATATTAACTATATTGCCAACAATATGTTTTCTTGAATGTGCAGATGTTTGATTAAATCGCGTCAAACTCAATTGTTCATGTTTGTTGTTATATTATTGTTTGTCTATTTCTCCTGTGAACATTTACTGTTTTGGGTCTTTTTCTGTTTTTGATTCGCTGAAATCAACTAATTTAATTTCCTGTTCACACGTCTCAAAAGGAGAGGATTCAATCTTTTTATTTTTTTATTCTAATTCACAAATACCTAGAATAAAAAGACTCAGGGAGACATAACAAAACAAGGACAACGTTACATTTTGGGGATTTGTTGGCAGAAATATTATATAATATTAACTGTTTTACACACACACTTAATGTGGTAAAGTGTACTGCTGCCTAAGCTATTTTACAGCTTGAATCAATATTATTTGTACCTACTTCCTTAGAGTGGAATATAATATTCAACTTTGAAAATGTTCTGTTAAATAAATCAAACAATTTTAAAAAGTGGAATTATAACTTTATTTAAAGTATAGTATGGAATAGAAAAGTCATAGTAAAGTAACGTTATACAGTTGTTGGAATAAATGTAAATAGAACGACATACTATGCTGTTTTTAAGATTTAGAAAAGTTGCATTATTTATCACAATTTTATTTAAAAAATTGTCATACCAAACATTTGTTTTGATGACATTTTAATGGCATACTAGACAGTCATCATATATGCCTTCTAATAAAGTGTTGATGGCATACAATGGCATTTTGATCATATTTGTATGTCATGTCGTGATATTTTGTAAGAGATACTATACTTTGTCAATTTTATGATATTCCTTATGACTTTAATATGACCGTTTACAACAATTTGACAGTTTTATGGCATATCATATAACATTTAAATAAACTTTAAAAAAGGTTATTTGGATGATACTTTCTGACATACATGGCAAATGAAAATTATGAAACTATTAAAATACATTTAGATATCAAAAACTACTTTTGTTGCATTGCTTATATTTTAATGTGAATACCTCTTCAAAAGTCATTTCAGAGTCAGGGACACGGAATTAAATATAAAATTTATTTTGCAAAATGTACAACAGCTGCATAAGCCATCTTATAGCTCAAATATAGACTTTGTTTTACTTCCACTCTTTAAGAGGGGAATATCATATTTATAATATCATACTTACTTTTAAATTCTGTAATGAACTTTGAAAACATTCATACAAAACTCGCTGGCTCACATTTATACCAAGAAAGCTGATCTGAAATGCAGGAGCTCAAATGTTCTGCCAAAAATATGTTTAAATCAGAAAGTATAAACTAGAGACACGTGTAACGTTTTAAAGTAGATCTCACTGCTCCAGCTGAACACTATATAACCAAAATAAAATATGGTTATGAAACTATATAACCATATCCAATTGTTTTCAAATAAGAAGTCTCATTATTAACCCGTTAAACATCTTAAGTTACTTTTGTTCTTTAAGGACGGGTGTCATAATAATAATAGTGCTTGTTAAAGTCATTTCTGGTATGTTCTCGATTCAGAAATTAAGTTTTAGTACACAACCCCCCAAAAAGAACGACCGTCACACGAGTGACTGACTTCAGATCAGCCACTCGAGTAAATGTGGCCTCAATAGACGCCAGACAAACGCCAAGGGGGGGTGGAAAAGTGGGGCGACGTCATCAGTAAGAGCATCGCAGCCCGCTGCTCCGCGAGCCTCCGCCCCCTCCCGAGTTACCGTAGTAACCACCACTGCCACGACCTGTGATGGTTTCAAAAAGACGGGTCAGGAGGTGGATAGGAGGAAGTAGTTTCTCGTAATGAGAAAAATATCTAAGGGCCAACTTGTATTTCGACTTATTGAACATAAAGCTGAAGAGGAACTCACTCATTTCAGCCGCTGCGCTGGCCGTGGAGTTCAGGAACAGCTCGATGTAGCGGTGCTCTGTGGAGGAAACGTCAACCATCACTCAGATTGAAGAGCTTGTTAAACGTTAATTGAATTCACCTGTTTAATTTCAATCTGATGCATCGTAAATAGTGTTGTGGACGACCCCAGAATCACATGCTCTCCATGGGCTTAACCCTCCTGTTACCTTGACCCCATTCAACATTTTACCTCTCTAAAAAACATTGGCATCATTTTTATATTTTATGACTTTTCCAAATTTTTTGGAGACAACTGGGAAAACATAATGTGTTTTACACATTTACTGTCAATATGACCAGAGTCTGTTTTTCACTGTGTAAAATATATAAGAATATCAACTTTTTTATATATTTAAAGGGCTATTTAGGTCGTCAACAAACAAACATAAAGTACCTCACACTAAAACTTGGGAAACAATATTTATATTAATTCTAATCATTTTCTGGAGGTTTTAATTGCTGGGGTCATAAAGGGTAAAAAGCTGTTAGTACATTTGAAGGTAACAGGAGGGCTAAAGTTTAAATGAAACCCAGAGGAACCATCCTGAACCCGGCTTCTCATCTCTGGAGTTCATTCCTCTGCGCCACGACTCCGGTTCTGGAGACGTAACCGAGCCGCTCCGCGGTCCACGGGTAGTTTTGTGTCGTGAAAGCCGCGTCAGAAAACAATCGACACGAGAATCAGAGGAGGACGTACGCATGTGGTTCTTGTCTTTGGACATGGCCGCCACGGCGTCTTCGTGGCAGCGAAACTCCACGTCCGCTTCTCCAGTGGACTTCCCGTTGGGAGCCACGTCGATGTGGACCCTCAGAGGACTCAGAGGAGAGAAGAACTGCGGGAACAGAGGAACCATTACTACCGTTAGGATTATTATAATGATGTCATATTATCTTTATTATTACAGTGTATCCACTGCTACTCTCATGATAATAATACTTATAATAATATAATATATTAAATATTATATATATATATATATATATAATATATATTCAATATATATATTAAATATTATATATATATAATATATATTAAATATATTATATACATATTATAATTATTATGTATAATGTATGTCTTATGGATTGACTCGTTTCTACTTTTATTACGTTGTCATCTATTGTTATTCTGGCCGAGAGGTTTCTTCCTGTTTATGCCTCATTAAAGATTCCTTTCAAGGACAGATGATGAGTTATGCTGGACACACAGTGGTGTGTAATATTGTACAAATCAATTGAGTTGAATATATTGAGACGTTTGTAGAGAAAGCTCATCGTGCTTCCTGAACAACCGCGTTATACATTTTGAACATCTCCACAGAGAAGAGCCAGAGACAAAGGAGAACTATATTAATAGACGGTTTTTAAATCCGGCTCCACAGACAAAGTTTTATAGCTTTGACCTAGTTGTGTTTTTAATAAAAATGAATTAAAACCTTGAAAAGCAAATCACTACTTGTTTTAGTCATACAATCTGCAGTGTGTATGATAGAAATCCAGTAGTTATTTATTATTATTTTACCATTATTCAGTACTTCTGCGTAACAGATATAGTATTTTCTCATTATGCATTTAATTATCATGAACTTAAAACCAGGCAGCAAAATGAAAGATGGATTAACCTTTTACAAATAAAAAAAATCAGAGGAAGTTTTCACTCAGATCAACACTTGGTGAGCTCTCGCAGTCGTGACTAATAACTACAGATCGGATCTATACAAAGAGCACAAAACAATCTCCGGCAGCACAGTAATCATATATGCGTGTATAACTTCTCACGACAGGCCTCAATCGGACATAGAACAGCTTTAGACTCATGTCACGGTCTACAACGGTATTTAGTAAGTTATATTTCAGGCTTTGATAAAACTTCTATTGTTTACAAATATTTAAAAACCTGCCGAAGGCCCGCATAGTGAGGTCTGAAAATGTAGAAATAACTCAAGTAACCGGTCTGGGAGGGAGCAGCTGAGCTCACCGTGGCGATGTCTCCCTCCGTGGCGCGGAAAGGTAAACCCCTCATGTGGACGAAATGACCGCCGTGGAGGCCTGAGCAGGCGTCACTTTGACCCCCGTAACCGTGGACGCCCATCCCTGAGAGAACACACACACACACACACACACACACAGGTTACTAATCTACCCTCTCGTCATGTGGAGAGAAGCAATGTGACGCTCACCAACATTAAAGTAGTGAAACGATGGAAGGAGATAAATACTGCTATATGTTGTGAATCGTCTTGGAGACCACGAGCTGAGGTCAAACTCGTCTAGGTTTCCTAAACCCAACCGTACCTCTACTTATTACTCAATTTGTATGCACAATTATCAAATGTAAACACATTGGGCTTTTTAGCCGGGAAAACAAATCAGGCTTTCGTGTTTATTCGGCATTTCAAAACCCGTTGGACTTCACCTCTCCCCCCCCGCTCTCCTCTCCCCCGCTCGTCAAACAAGCCGTTGCCGAAACAGAAGTTGTTGAAACCGTTGAAGCCGTCAAAGTCGCTGTAACCTGGACACAGAAAACACAGCTCCGCATCAGAGCCTTACAGCGAGACGCCTGGATAACAAACAATGAAGGAAAGCACGACATCCGATTGGCCGGTGGGACCGTCAGTCATCCTTCCACCCTGAGAGGATGACCTAAAGAAAACATTCATCATATAAGATTCATTGACTGGAGAAATCAAAGGAGGGTCTTCAGAATATTTGAACGCCGTGTCCTGAGCGCCTTTCTCTCCACACGCCACACCAATAACTGTCTGAGTGTTCACTGCGTTGACGGTGTAAGTCACCTAAAGTCATGTATGTATTATTGTATAATAAAGTATATATCTATGTATATATATCTATCTATCTAAGGAACGCTACAGGAGAACATTCCTACCAACGGCCATGAACTGCCAGAAACGTGCAATAACTCACTGTACATATTCACATTCATACTTACACTGTTGATCTGCAATGCACTCATTTAATTTAATTGACACTACACACACTGTCATATATATATATATATATATATATATATATATATATATATATATATAAATAATTTTATTTTACATTGCTGTATTTACATATATGTTGTGTATTTACATATATGTTGAATATATACATATATATTTTATTTTATTTTGTATTTTATATTTCACTTTGCATACTATACTTTATGCACAGTCACTTTCTTTCTTATATCTATATTGTATTGTGTTTAGTTTATCGGTGCTACTATATCAACAAATTTCCCCTTGGGGATTAATAAAGTATATTTCTATTCTATTCTTCTTTTCTATCCGAGTGGCGCTCGTCTTGCCCGAGGTCTCTGAGGAGACCGAATTGTTCCGAGAAAAAGAAAGCGGATCCGTTTCTCTGCCGTTACATCTAGTTCCCTGGAGTCTACAAGCACTTCTTGCCACTCACAAATATCTCTTCACTGCTCAGAGCTCTATATTTTCTAGTTCTACTGTTCCCTGTTCACCGTGACCCCCGTACGCACGAACACGGAGCCCCGCTTACCGTTCCCGTAGCCGCCTCCGCTCCTCATGGTGTCCATCAGAGCCCCGCTGCGGCCCAGCCCGGGCCCAAAGAAGCCGCCCCTGGGCCCCCCCATCATGGGCCTGTCGTAGGGCCCCGGCCTCTGGCCGCCCATCCCCCGCCGCGGCAGCTCGTAGTAGGCTCGGATCTCATTGCGACTGCTCTTAAAAATCTCTATGTACCTGCAGCAGCGGGAAGCGCCCGAGGCGTGGGGGGGAGCAGAGGACACGGTGAAGGAGAAGAAATGGCTTACACACACACACACACACAGATGATTTACAGAGAGAGGAGATAAACACACAGAATACAAATGTTCTAAAGGGTATCGTCTAAGTTTCATTAGCTGGGCTTAGGGCTGTAGCAAAGTGCGTCTACACCAACCTCCCCTCTTCTTATCTACGATAAAGGAAATCCTTACAGGGCCTTTAGGTGTTGTAGTGATCACTTTAATGATTACAAACTGCATTAAAAAGTGTGATGCTTTAATAATAGAGGCTGCCTTGACTGACCTTTACACTTAACCCCCTTTTCCACAGTAAAATACACGTGTCAAAGGATATAAAGGAAGTGCCAATAACGGGATCTAAAATACCCAAATGTTGCTCTGACACAGTTCTAAAGAGCTCCCCGGTCTTAACACCCAACAGCAGAATTGTCTATGGCATAAAAATACACCATCTTTAATTTACAGATTAGATACAACATCCCATTATTCAACATGTCACAATGCATAAATCCCTTAAACCCATCCCCTTATCATTTTAAATATATCACATGATACCCCCCCAATTAATGTACCCACTTTAACATAATTATTCTAGCACACCAACCCATGCTTATCATTCGCCCATAACAGAAGCCATAATGACTATGACGTGACCCCCGTTACATACTGCAATAGAAGTCCAGCCCGTCCCTTTCCCGTCTGTCCCACCTGTGCCCTATCCTTTCCTTGTGTTTCCCCAGAGCCTTTTCTGCTATCTCCTTTGAGGCAAACTGCACGAAGGCTTCCCCTGTGCTCCTCCCCTGGTAGTCCACTGGCAGAGTAATCCCATTTGGCACGATTCTCAACCCTTCAACCCAAGCACACATAGATACAGAGGTCGGTAGGTAGACTGATTAGATGTGTAGAATAGAAAGAACAACACCCACTGCATCACTGGAGCCATCAGGATTTATATATATATATATATATATATATATATATATATATATATATATATATATATATACACACACACACACACACATACATGTATATTAATATATAAATAAATATTAATGTATATATATATATTAATAGTAATATATAAATATTAATTATATATATATATATATTAATAGTAATATATAAATATTACTGTATCTATATATATATTAATAGTAATATATATATATATATATATATATAAATATGTCATGAAGGTAAATAAGTATCAGGTAAATAAATATTATGTAATCAAACAGTTAAAAAGGGGCATCTCAGAGGAATGGATTTAGGGGAATGAAACCCATGCTGGCCTGGAGTCAGCGGCTATAACATGAAGTGGATGTAGACTAAACATTTACAAGACTTCATTTAGACCATTTATTATTAGTGTTGAATGACAATTGCCTGTAATATTTCTTAACTGGTGATTATCTTAAAAGTACTGACCCCAGATCAGCATCATGGGACTCCCCAGCACTCTCCCCTCTATCGTTTAACCCCTTATGAGGGCATGATGTCAAGGTCATATGAGCTATGCATGCTAAATAATAATAATGTAATCCTAACACTAACATGGCAAGTGGCATACTAACAATTCATAATGAGGACACATTTGTAAACACAGTTGGCAGAGTGTCCATATAGCACTTTTTTTCTGGCAATAAATCTCTGGCAAGGCTTCAACTAGAAGCACCCAGAGAAGACACACAAGTCAGGGTGCTCTGGAAACAGATGCTGGGTGCAGCTCGTTTCATCTAAACAGCATTAGGAAGAATATAAGGAAATGTGATGTTGCTCAGAAAAAGAATACTGTATTGACACAAAGCCATGACTATACTACAACTACAAACACACATGTGGCCTTTTGGCTATGACAGAGACACGTTGATTGACTGTAAATACATGTGGGAGAGAAATAAAAACGTGGGATATTGGTATTTGCTAATCTGTTAATGCACATGTTAATGTCTGCGTATGTCGTGGTGTGTTGTCATGGGGTTGATGAGCAAAGTGGAAACCACAGGTTCAAAGTGCAGCTCCAGTAGGAATTGTTCATAATAGTCACATTTCATAACATGAAGAAAGTGAATGCACACTTGGCCGTTGATCTACTTTTATGCAAACGTGAACTTTCTTCCAGAATCACGGTAAAGATGCTGTAGCCCAGTAGACATCGCACATATCGTGGCTTTACGTTGGGCCTTTGGACATAGAACAGTTCAAAGAACCAATGGTGGACTTTTTCTTTAACTTCTGAAATAGTGTCTGTGGCATAGAGGTACACACAAACAGATAAGAGAGAAGTGAAATGTGTGAAGAGCCTACATGCAATTATTGTAGGGGTTTTGCACTGCGGCCTAAGAGATGCTCTTTTGCACAACGTAAAGCGAGCTGTACTTGAGTCAGGACCCTTACACGTTGGTGTCCACAGTAGAAACAACTACAGCGTGTCTGTGAAAAAAGCTATTCCCCACATTAATATAAATTGTGTCACATAAATACGACGCAAGAATCCCTACAAAAGTGTAAATGTCCGTGTACCTGAGAAGAACTGGACGATCTCCTCCTTGCTGCAGCCAAAGGGAAGGCCTCGAAGTCGCAGCATGCAACCGCTGCAGCTCTCATAGTCAGCGGGGCCGCTCCGCTTCAGCACCCAGTCCATCTCACTGCGATTCGACTTGAACACTAAGTTAGAGACACGGACACACGGACACACACTTCAAGAACTTTTCTGAATAGAATTTGGTTTAAAGCTCATTATGTGACTAACAAGAAATAAATGTGATTTCATTTAAGGCAGCAATAATCAGAAAGGAAATTATAGCAGATTAGGTTATTATTTTAGGTATTTGGGTATTATTATTTTACTTTTAACGTAAATGTTGTTTTCTAAGTCTAAGTGTTTTTGTGATAATTGATCACGCTGTACTGCATTTTATGTATTTGTATTGTATTGTAATGTTTTTTTTGCCTGGACGCCAGGAAGAATGGTCTCCACTACTGTGTAGACTAATGGGGATCCTTAATAAACTAAACTAAACACACATGAGAACCACAAAGGTGACATCTCCACAGTAAACTGACGAGACGTCAGCAACAGTTTCCATCAACAACCTCTCACAACGCAGAGATTGTTCCGAGAGAAAGGCGACACAAGGTGAACACGCCCGCGTCCCTCAGTCCGTTGGAATCGGGGACAGCGCTCACCCTCTATGTATCGGTGCCCCATGTATTTGCGGTCCTTGGTGAGGGCATTCTTGAAGTCTTCTGACATGTTCAGCTCAATAAATGCCTCTCCGCTGGGACGGCCTTCTTTAGAGTAGGTGAAGCACACTCCGTTTACTTTCCCAACGATGTCACAGTCTGTAAAAAAGGTAATACGGTTGATTAAGATCTCCTTTACATGGATTACTATAACGATACGTTGACCACCAGACACGTTGTTGGTGGGAGAGAAAAATATGGAATATGCCTACTACGAACTATTCATACAATCTGTCATATTCATTGAATGTATTTTAACTATAAATCTGTCCTTCTGGTCACATGACATCTATTGTTCTGTCCATCCTGGAGAGGGATCCTCCTCTGTTCTCTCCTGAAGGTTTCTTCCCCTTTTTCCACCTGAAGGGTTATTTGGGAGTTTTTCCTGATCCGATGTGAGGTTTTGGGACAGGGATGTCTATGTGTACAGACTGTAAAGCACTCCGAGACTCATTTGTAATTTGTGAAACTGAGCTATACAAATAAACTGAATTGAAGTATCAATCAGATCAGCACTTTACTTTGTTTTCCCCCTGTATATTTAGTATTAGTATTTAGCTTTTAGTATTTAGTTTTATAATTATTATTTCTATTAATGCTCTGATGTGCACCACTGCTGTGATTTTTGAAATGTCCCCACTGTGGGACTAATAAAGGTATATATCATATATCATATTTATATAGCATAACTCAGCAGAATTGTGCTACAATCCACAATCACTAAAACATATTCAGACGCAATTGTGATGCTTTTTTATGTTATAAACCAATAGTTATAAAGCAGTTTCATGACAATTCAGATCATCCACATGCATTTATACTATCATTAAAAAATATGATCCCAATTTCAACTTAGCAAATAGCTGAATTCATCATTTTAGGTGTAACTTCAGTCTTGCACATCCGTGCCTGAAGCTGTGGAGGTGTGCGCGTGTATTCTCACCTGAGAAGAAACTGGCCACCTCCTCCTGAGTGCAGGACCACGGCAGTCCTCTGACGCGAACCACATAACCCTCTTCGTTCAGAGACATTCTCACTGGAACAGAGAGCAGAACACAGCAGCGACACATTAACTCACACTTCACGACCGGAGCAGGAGCTCCGTGAAACACGCATATCATTCATATGGGGTCATATCCTGCATGTCATATATTACACTACAAACATAAAGTACCTCACACTTAAACTTGGGAAACAATATTAATTCTAATCATTTTATGGAGGTTTTAATTGCTGGGGTCAAAAAGGGTAAAAGATGTTAGTACATTTGAAGGTAACAGGAGGGTAAAGTGGTATAAACAATGAATTACGAGAGACGAAAGCAGCACACTTATGAGTGATGCAAAACAGAGATATGCATATATAATAATGTATAACTTTAAAACAGGCAACGTTACGTTACTGCAGCTTTCACAACGAGTGACCTTGAGGCTACACAAACATGACGTGTGTTGCTTCCTCCTTCAAACTGTGTTTCAGAGTTGTTGAAACCAAGAGCCTCGCTAGCTGACGTCACCGCAGCTCAACCTCAACTCGCTAAAAGACAGTTACGCACGTATTCTAGCGATGACGTCATCTAGCCCTCGGTAGAGTCACTTCTTTAGGCGCCGCCGCAGGAGAACATTTCTCAGCCTGGATTCTCTAAACCGTGTTTACGTCTCGCGTGCTAACGTTAGCTCGGGTGACACAGGCAGCTAGCTAGCAGCTATGGCTGACAGGACACTGACAGCGGTCAAACGTCCGGGTCGCGCGCGTTCAATCCCCGGCGGGGGTCGCGCGCGGTAAGCGGGCATCAACGCGTGTCCCCAGACGAGAAGTGTCACGCGCTCGTGATACCTGTGTGAAAACGTGTAAATGATCTCACGGTCGCTTCCCGTCCCCGGTTTCCTGCTCCTGCCCCGAGCCTCAGGTGTCACTCGCGTTACCCACTCAGGTACGTTGTTATCGCGAGACTTGGACGCGAAAAGATGACGTTCAGGGGAAACAATAAAAACATTTATTTTATTTTCATTAAAACCCTTTAAATAAATATAATTACATATATACTACCGGTCAAAAGTTTTAGAAGACCCCTATTTTTCCAGTTTTTATTGAAATCTAAGCAGTTCAATTCCTGTGAATAACCTGAAGTGATACAAAGGTAAGTGGCAGAGGTTAAACAAAATGTTTAGATTACCGAAAAACGGAGTTACACAAAGATTATTTTTCAGGGAACAAGTAATGGGTTAACAACTTGCAGCTGTTCTGGAAGTAAATTAAGGATTGAAAGTTCCCACAGGTGTCTCAATTTTTGTTGATTGCCTGTATAAAAGCAGTGCTCGAACAAACTGGTTTACTACACTCTCTTAAGCATTATTTGGACAGTATTGTACTGCAGGACGTAGTATATTGCTTTTATAATGGCAAGAACAAGGCAATTAACAAAGCGAGACAGACAGACCATTACAAACCTAAAATACATTTAAGAAAAATATCCAGTGCTTTTATTTTGAAGGTTATAGATCAAATGAATGTATTTTGTAATATTAGAGACATTTTCTTACGTACAATATTTCTACACTCCAATAAACAATAATCAAATGCAACAAGAGTTATTTAACAATATGTTTGAGGATTTTATAAAGTGTTTCCGGCCCTTGAAGAGCAGCCATGATGCTGATTTGTCCCACGGTGAACATGAGTTTGACAGCCCCGGTCTAAACGTGCTGCTGAAAATATTGTGGCAACCAGTCAGAAGGTGGAGCCGAGGGGCGCATGCAGAAACCAAACCGACTGGGTGTAAAGTCCATCGACTGCAGCGGGTCGAGTGTGTCAAAACTTCACCGTGACTCTTTTAATTTGAAGTTATTTCCATATCTTTGAGTAATCATAATGGAGATTCCAGTGTATACGGTCGATGCCTTTACTAATTTACCGTTCAAGGGAAACCCCGCGGCAATTTGTCCACTTATGCATGTGAGTAAGATTTTAGGTTTATGTGACGACAGTGAGGTCATAATGTAAACTGTTACGTCTGTTATGGCTTAAAAGATATCAGGACACTTCAAGTTGTGTATTCAGTTACTGCTTCACTTACTTATTGACTAATAGTATATTTAAGGCTGTAAAATATACCAGTTTTAGTTGCTCATTCACAACATTATCACACCATTTGTTGTAAAAAAAAAAAAAAAGACGTATCAGCAACAACACAATGTTAGTCATTTACAATGTTTTGTCACTTTTTTGAGTGGAACTGAATAAAATAAATAAATAACAAGTTTTAATTTGTTTTTATCGTAAGCTACATGCATGTACCTCAGTGAACAATGTTTGCATGTCAAAACAAGACATATATGTTTGTGTATAATGTGTTTCTAACAGGAACTGAGAGAAGACTTGTATCAGACGATAGCAGCAGAGATGAACCTATCGGAAACAGCTTTCATCACCAGGACCGACCCCTCCTACGATTTTACCACAGGTCAGATATTATTGGGTGTAATATACATTTTGTTATGATCGACTATCAGTTTAGAATGGGTTCAACCGGAATGCACCAGTCTGTGCAGGGTATTAGTTCTTACAATAGTATAAAGCCATACTTTTTACAAGCCCTTACCAATGCACAAGCTATTTGTTATTGAAGCTGTTTGGATGGGGAGAAAAAAACATGAGCAAGCAAAAAAAAGATAAATACGTGCTGTTGGCTGATAGAATAGAGCCTCAATGGTCATCACAGTGTCCAATGTGCACAGTTAATGTGCAAAGGTAATGTACTCTCCCCAACTGACAAAATAAACTGTGGACAATATAAAGTGTAACATAAACAAAGTGCAGGGTTTATCAGCAAGTCTGGACACTCCTCACTTACTGTCTTCCTCTTATGATTTAAGACACTAAAAGATAACATGTATAACACTGACTTAAGCTATTGCTTTGAAGTAAAAATACACATTAATCACTGCAGCTAATCAAGTGATGTAAGTTATGAGTTACACTATAGTTGAAGATATCCTTGTTGCAGATTAAAAAAATACATTTAGCGTCTGTGTTAAGAAAAATAACACCTTTCCTCATCAGTCTAGATTTACAATTGTTAATAATTGAAAGTACAATGGGATGAGCTCTGAGTTAAAAACCGAGGGTGCAGATACAACTAACTGCACAGAGAGGAATGTGAGAGACATTCACACACCGGCTTATATCGCCATCAGTAAATCTAGATCGGTCTCCTTTGGTAAACATTTTGCAGTCACTTATTGAACATTTATGATGTGATCAACAGGATCCAGGTTCCGACTTCGATGGTTCACACCAACCACAGAGGTGAATCTGTGTGGTCACGCCACTCTGGCCTCTGCAGCGGTGATGTTCAAGCATAAGAGTATGTTACAAAACAAACACACAGACATTAAGGTTATCAAGCATGTCAAGGTTAACACACACACACACACACACACACAAATCCAAAAAGCTGTTCACCTTGTAACACTCTTTAATGAAATCCACAGAGTACAGCTATTAAAAATACACGATAAAGTAATGTTAACGCATCCTCATCAGCCCATTACATGAACACTTCAGTAAACCGTACTCGTCAGCTAGCCTGCGAGCATTATTTTCTGTGTGTATTCATTTTGTCCGCTAGAGAATGTGAATCCTAAAGTGGTGTTTGAGACCAGGAGTGGAGATCTGACTGTCACTGAGCAGGGGGACGGGTACGTCATGGACTTTCCTCTCAACCCGCCCACCCAGCAGGTACATGATGTGAAATTATATAATATATAAATGATATATTATATTACATGTGCATTATATTATAATGCACATGTAATATAACACATCCTCAGCAAGTCCTTTTCATTTCAACATGGATATTATGAATTCTTCAATCAGCATCACATTAAGAAAACTGCCTTTTGTGAAACCCACAAACTGCAGCCATCCTACAGTAATGTAACATACAGCTGCAGCTTGGATTAGCAGAACGCAAACGTCCAAAGGAAGTTTCTAAATAACTTTTTAAAGTATTTAAAAAAAAAGCAATTATTCTAATAGTTTCTTTCTATTTTCTTAGGATGCCAACGAGTTCAGTGACATCATCAAGGTCAGTAATACACCTTTTCTTTCTGTGAATGGTTGTTTTACAGTAGACTCCTGCTTCACTGTCTATACATGAACACCTCTGTACTGTTTGTCACATTCCTGAGATGTGTTGTGTGTCTATGATTAAATGTGTTTTTGCTCTCGGATGTTGGATAAAGGCTGCAGTTGGAAACCACCCAATCCAGGAGGTTTATCTGTGCGCCATCACCAAAAAACTGATGCTTCGACTGGCTGACAGTTGTGACAGGTTACCACACGCACACTCACACACACACGCACACACACACACTCACAGGTAGCAGTGCTTCCTAAATCCCTCACTTGTGTCTTGCCAGGTTTGTTTGTGACTGTGCTACATGTGTTTTTTTTCCTGAAGGTCAGTGCTAACCGGTCTGAAAGTTGACCCTGTTGCTCTGCAGAGCAGCGAGAGAAGCGGAAGAGTCAAAGGACTCATCCTCACCATGAAAGGTAATCTGAGCTCTAATAGAGTGAGACCAGGAGGGGATGGTTGGACATCTTTATGACTTGTTGACCGTATGCAGTGATTTTATAGTGGTAGCCTACATCCAGTTAAGACATCCAGTTTTCAAGGAAATAAGTAACAGCTCTTTGTTGCCTTAACTGACATGATGAACCCGTTTTTAGGTTGCATCTCAAAGTCCACTGACGGTTTCATCCCCATTAACCAACAGACGTGACGTGTAGACAGACCACTGTGGAGACCAGCGCTGTGGGACAAATACAAGCCGCTCAAATCAAATTGTCGTTCCTTTATCTGCCGACAGGATCCCCGGATATCCAGCCTGGATACGACTTCTACTCCAGATACTTCGCTCCATGGATGGGCATCCCTGAGGACCCCGTCACTGGTAGCTACTATACTACAGCTACTATACTAAAGCTCATATTACTTCTACTACAGGGCTCTCAAGCCTCACGCATTGAGCGTGAGACTCGCGCATTTCGGTCTTAACTCACGCACTCCCGCCACACATCGTATTTCTCACGCTTAAAAAAAACCTCTCGGCTTTTTAATATTTTAATGTGCCGCTGCGCGCAGACATGAGCCGAGTTCTGCCGTGAGATGCCACTTATCAGCCAATCAAAAAGAAGAAATGGGATACACAACAGCCAATCAGAAAAAGCTGGGGGTAGTCCGTGTTATGTTTCAATTTGTTAAATTGTACAGGTAGCCAAGCTTACTTTTTAAATAATTAAAAATAAAAACATTTCAATACAAGCAACAATTGGCCACAATACAAAAACATGTAGCGTCACATGTAAAGTGCTCTCACAGTAAAGATGTCTGTTGGTTCCCTGCAGGTTCGGCCCACACCGTGCTGGGCAGCTACTGGTCTAAGAAGCTGGGAAAGAAAAAAATGCTGGGTAATTAATTAAGCCAATTCATTATTGATCAGGAACTTCATTAACTCTAAACCAATGTAATTAAACTAAGCCAGACGCTTAGTCTTTTTGTGTGATTAACTTGAAATCAGGCACGATTTACCGACTATAAAAAGATAGTGACACTCGTTTCATCTCTTCTGTGTTGGTGCAGCGTACCAGTGCTCCAGTCGAGGCGGAGAGCTGGAACTAGAAGTGAGAGACGACGGAAGGATCAATATATCTGGACAGTCCTTCACTGTGCTGCAGGGAACGATCACACTATAGCCACAGCCACACACGAGCTGGGAGGGCTGGGCATGATGGGACAGTCATCATGTATCCACACAGGCGTTGTGCCATGCCCATGACATGAAAAAAAATTAAATAAAATGAGCCAATATCAATAAACAGGGTCCAGACTGATCAATCTAATACTGAAACATCTCAACGCATACACACAACACATTACACAATGGAAAAATCTTTCACACTTTGATGGTATTGGTATTATTTATTTTCATATCGTAAAAGCAGAAGTATGAACAAAATTCAGATACAAACAAGTAAACTCAGAGGTTTTAGTCTGCCAACATGTACTAATAATTAAAAACATATTCATTAGTTAAATTATCAGATAATCAACATTAAATTACATTAGAGCAGAAAACCAGTGGTTTCAAATCTGTACTGTGGTCCATTCACAGATTAAAACAGTTATGTACAGTTGAGCCACTAACAATAAATGAAACACAACAATCACATCATGAATTACATGTACTGTAACTTTTCAAGTCTACAGGTTTCAGCCTGATAAACCTTCCTGAGCTCATCCGAGTGACGTGAACTATACACAGGTTTGTTTTTCCATATTCACAACCAGTGACTGTGTGTGGGGTGTGCCTGTAAATGCTTAGAGAAAGTACCAACAGTGTATTGTCAGTGTATTGATAGAGGTATTTGATCAAAAGTATCACAGTTTAGTGTATTCCTAGTATAATATATCCATAATCCACCAGTGACAGGATACATTACAATTACGTGTGCAAATATTGTAGCTGTTCAGTGTCCAGTACCTTGTTTCACCACAAAGACATAAACTAATGATACTTTTAAAACTGTCAATTAAATGTGTTGAGACTTTTAGCTGTGGCCTAAAAATCTCCGACAAAGCTTGTTGAGGTTCAGTCTGGAGAAAAAAGGAAAAGATGCCAAATTAAATTCACTCTATTAAAACACTTACCAAGGTTCTTTAGGTGTCTTATAGTATAATCTGTACCTCCAATTACAGGCCATCAAATCCTTGTGAGGAAGTACACAAAATAACCAAAAGGTGGGGCTTTGACACGAGGCGACTGTAGGCTGCAAATGCCACTGAGACACTTTGAGCAATATTGTTATATTTATTTAGTTCAAAGATGGACAAGAGAGCAAGGACTTCTGATCCCACCCGTGAGGTCATTCAGTTTGCAGATTGGCACAGAACCACAGGCCCTCTGCCCCGGTGAGGTGACCCCCGGCGACCCGGAACGCCAGCCGCTCCATCACAGGAACGCGCTCGGTAAGGCCGTGTGGGCAGCTGGCGGGAGGTGGATGATGTGGAGTACGGGTTCAGGAAAAACCTTTTGTTCTCCATGACGACGTGCAACAAGAACACAGGTTAAATCATTAAAAGGCGGTTTAGAAGCGGTCTTGTAGCCTCCACCGACAATTGCAATACATTACTAGAGTTTAGTAGCCTGGATACCAGACCGAACTTAGCCCCGCCCTCAATATGTTTGGTCGGGAAGGCATTGCTCCATTGGGGAGAAATTATCTCCGGTCAGAAATTGACCGGACCAATCAAATTGTCAGGGCGGGCTTTATACGATGACGGACATATGATCCACAGTAACGTAACCAACCACGTCATAAAGAGGCGCTTGGTTTGAATTCATTTACAACAAACATGGCTGCCGCTGGAGAGCTAAGACGTGTAGATTCTGCCATTGAGTCTGTTTTAGAAGACCTCGGCAGAGCATTCATTTTGAAAGAGGAACAGAGAAACGCGATCAAGGCATTTGTAGATCGAAAACGATGCGTCGCTTAAAACACGTCACATACTGCGTTGCTCTGATTGGTTGTAGCTCTATCCAATTGAGCGAAGAGGCATTTTCTTTCCTAGTTCGGTTGAAACACGCCCCATAATCACAGCCCAACGGAGCGGCATCAAACTCGTATTCTGACTAGAATTCTGAGTATGACATCGTCAGGCTAATTTAGGGCCGTTTAGGCTAGTTTAGGGCTGCAACTGACGATTATTTTGATAATCGATTAATCCGTTGATAATTATTCTATATATTCTTTCTGTCTCTCCGCTCCGCCATTTCTTCTCCTGCGTCAGTCTGCGCTCAACTCAACTTTTTTGATACTCCAAAAAATAAAAATGTTGATACCGTAATAATCGCGCGACGCAACGAATCGATAATGTAATTCGTTGGCAACTATTTTAATAATCGATTTTATCGATTCATTGTTGCAGCCCTGACAGAGTTAAAGGTTAACTTGTAGTTAAAGGATATCATGTTCTCTTGCTGCAGGTGGTTGAGTAGTTTCTCCACCGGGGCGTAGCGTCGCAGCGTTGTGATGGAACCCACCATCAGCAGCTTGTGCTTCGCCCTGGTAATGGCTACATTCAGGCGGCGCCAGTCCTTCAGCAGCTCTCCTAGCTACGGGAGGAGACGGGTCAGGGGCAGCTGGTCATGTGCTTGTTGGCTGATGCGGAGAGAAGACGGCATGAGTAGAAAAGAGAAACACTCACATTGCCTTCATCTGCAGTGCTCCTGACAAAAGAGAATACGATCACGCTCTTGTCCCGCCCTTGGTATTTGTCCACCGTATTCACCTCCACGCCGCTGAACACGGAGGACTGCAGCAGGGCAGAGATGCTCTTCAGCTGCTGCCTGTAGGGGGCGATAACTCCGATGTCACTGGGCTTACAGCCCGCCTGAAGGAAGTCAAATACATAAAGCCGTAGTTAGTACAATAACCAGCTACACAAATTAAACTAGAACGGGCACTCGGTAGAGCGCATACCTTCGCATATCACAAGATTGGGCATTGAATTATGAACATTTTGGCATTAGTTGCATGCCAATTGGATACAAATTGACTATGGTAAAAAGAAGATGTTGACCTTGTCATGACCTTGACCTTTGACCCTATCAATCTAATCAAATGGTCCCCGTATAATAACCAATCATCCCACCAAATTTCATGCGATTCGGTTTAATACATTTTGACTTATGAGAATAACACGCACGCATACAAATACGCGGCGGTCAAAACATTACCGTAGGTAATGCGAAGGTAATCCCCCCCCCTCCCCCCCCCCCCTCCCCTAACTGTATTAAGAACACTTCTAACCCTAAGAATTAAGTCAGGACGTAAAGAACACTGTATTATGCCATAACTACGTGAGCGTTAATCATGCAGCTGATGTACCTTCATCAGCAAGGAGAGCAGCCGGTGTATGAGAGCCGCCTCGGTGTGATTGCTAACGCCTCTGTTCTCCACACACTCCAGTGCCGGCACCTAGAGGAGAAAAAAGACAAGATCAGAGCACCCCCATCGTCTTACTCACAACAATCTCATTTCACATGAATGACTTTCTTCCGACTGTTGAGGCAGCCGACTTCATCCCCCGACCTTTCACCAGAAAGCAGACCGCAGAAAATACGCGTCAAATATCTAATAATCAAGTAAAAACTTGGCTTGTAAAACCTTTATTTACACTACCGTTTAATAGTTTGGGGTCACCGAGAAAATGTTGTGTTTTCCATGAAAACTCACACTTTTATTTATTAAATGAATACAAGATTAATAAAAAATAGGTTAGAAATAATGATTTTCATTGTAAATATTAATGTTGTTCTTCAAACTTGTGGCTCAAAGGAAGGCCAGTTTTAGAGCTTCTCTCACCAGCATAACCGTTTTCAGCTGCGCTAACATAACAAAAGGGTTTTCTAAAATTCTACCTATAAAAAGGGTTTCAATGTCAAGGAATAATCTGTTTGTGGAAAATACAAAATAAAAATTTATAAAAAAAGGGTTTCAAGGGTTTTTCGACCCTCTGCTAGTCTTCTAAGGCAATAACACAATGTACCACTAGAACATGGAGATGGGCCTCTACACACCTCTGTAGAGAATTCATTAACAAACAGAGAATAGTCATTTACCACATTAACTATGTATAGAGAGTATTTCTGATTAATCTAATGTCATTTTCATTGGGGAAAAAAACAGTGCTTTTTTTTCTTTTTTCTAAGTGACTCCAAACTTTTGAACGGTAGTGTATATTCAACCAACCATGGAGCAATCTAGGAAGCAGACGGGGCTGCTGGGCAACAACGTGGCTTGAATCCAGGCCAGGTCGTGCTGCGGATGGGACTCGGCGTAGGAAGTGAGCTCCGACTGGACGGAGCGCAGGAAGGGCAGCGAGAGCAGCGCCGCGGCCGTCCTCTCCGATCCACACTCCAGCCGACCCTCGTACATCAGGGAGTTACTGAGGGACATGATCTGCCTGAAGACACAGCACAGTGGAATCCTTTCATGAGTCCTCGTCAAAGGCCATTTGAATGGTCGGATTGGATGAGCTCATGATGAACAAGAGAAAGATGAAGCATCTATAGTGTTGTCTGTGCACCTGTTCATCCGGTACTGTACATTGAGTTGGACCACTGCGTCTCCGTGGAGCTCCAGGCGCTTAAAAAGACTTTCGTCCATCCCCAGGGACCTGGAGAAGAATAATGACATCGGGAACATAAACATTTCTATTGATGTTATTCTAACTTTGCGTTAATTACCAAATTGACCCCGCATTGCAATAAGTGCACTAAAGGAATAATTCACCCCCGTCGTGAACATTTGTCACGACTTCCTCAACTCAGTCTTTCCTCGCATGCCTCCAAGTGAACGGAGGATCCAAAAGTGAAAATCTTTAATGACCTGAAGTAAATTGAGGCAGAAAAAAGTGTTGTTTGTCCTGTCACACTTTCCTCCAAAAATGTGACTACTTAAAAACTTTTGCTTTTGTTGGTGCACTGCGACTCTGTATAAGTTATGTATAACTGTTGTTAAATCTGGCATCTGGCCTCTATTGACTGAAAATCATCTAGGATTTAGTCCGCTTTCATAGTCTGTCTATATTTAATTATATATATATTTTTTTTTTACTTTGTATACTTTGCACAGTCATTGTTGTATATTTGTTTGTGTGTGTGTATATAAATATATATATATATATATATATATATATATACACACACACACGTTTCATTTTATATGCATATATACTTAATTTTGTATTTTACTTTTATACATCTATATCTTTCATCCCTGTTTTTTACATTTTATTCTTGTGTGTTTAGTTTATTGGTGATGCTACAGTGATGACAAATTTCCCCTTGGGTATTAATAAAGTCTATCTATCTATCTATCTATCTATCTATCTATCTAGTCTCCATTCAGCCTGGCCAATGAGAGAAGAAATTACTTTAAGGGTGAAGTTTTCCTTTAGCCCATTAGCTTTCCTTGTATTGTTTCCTCTACACTTGCACACTTTACCTCGCCTCCTGATTTTGTACTATCGGAGGCAGCTGCTGGTGATCTCCCACCAGGACGAATCTCTTGGCGTAGAACAGCGGTCCCAGACAGATGGGCTGACTGATCTGTGACGCTTCGTCCACGATGCAGAAGTCAAACCGGCGACGTGTGAAGATGGGATGCTTGATGCCCATACAGGTGGTCGCCACGACCAGCTAGACACCGAGAGAGGACATCGGTTTTGAATGGCAAGAAGTTGACTATTTTTAGAAATTCTAGTTTCTAGTACCAGAAGAAAAAAAAAATACAGAGATTAGATGTTAATTCTTTAATTGCTGATTTCAGAGTCTATAGATCAGTCCAATTATAGTTCTGATATTCCACAAGCCAACGCCTCACCTCCTTGTTATACAGCTGCTCCAGCTCAGACAGACTGTGAACGCCCTTCTTTCTGGCACTTTCCTCCGTGTAGGGCAGGATGTCTGGATGGACCTGGAGACGTGGCACAAAACAAGCGTTGAAGACGTTGGCGGTTCTAAATTTGTTAATTTACTTGTTCAACTAGTAACAAATATTTATGATTATTAATGACTCCCCAAATGTTTTAGATTTTGTATAACCTAAATAACATTTAATAGTGTGCTTCAATGCAATGTACCGCATGAGGGAATGGAATAACCTTGAATATATATATCTGCAATAACCTTAAATATATATATCTGCAAAGTAATAATAATAATAACTTTATTTATATAGCACCTTTAAAAACAATGTTTACAAAGTGCTCCAGAGTCAAAGCAAAACAAGTGGAATAGTAAGAAACCAATATTACATTTAAAAGTATATATTAAAACAAATAAATTAAAACAAATAAAAAAAAAAAAAAAAAAAAAAAAAAAAAAATTAAAAACAGAAACTAAATTAGGGGAACCAAAGTCCTGCATAAAAAGACTAGATCACTTAAAAGCTGTTCTCGAAAAATGGGTTTTAAGAAGTGTTTTAAAACTTATATAAAGTGACAGTTCTTAAAAAAATGTGGGGTGTAAATGTTTATTTCCTATGCGGTACTGAACACATAGAATAAAAAAAATAAAAAAACTATAGCGCACCTTCTGCCCCTGCCCAAGACGCAGAAACCCAACCCGGAAGCGCTTTAGCTTCAGCAGGATGGTGTCGACCGCCGAGTGGGTGTAGCTGGTCAGCAGCACGCTGAAGCCACAGGCGTGAAGGATGCGAACCTGAGAGGGAAGAAAGTGAGGAAGAGGCAAAGAGCAAGAAGGACAGACAGCGGTGGGGGGGGGGGGGGGGGTTAGAGGTCTGGTCTCACTTGGAGTAGATGATGCTCATTTATGGTCCAGGTGAGTTTATTTTAGAGCATGTCAGGAGTTTACCAGGGTGCAGATGGTCGTGGTTTTGCCCGTGCCCGGCATGCCGACAATCAGCGTGTAGTCTTTAGATAACAACACCTTCTTCATGGCCTGCTTCTGGGGTTGGTTGAGACCTGAACACACACACACACACACACACACACACACACACACACACACACACACACACACACAAATGCATGAAACCTAATGTTAGAAAATGTTGATATTGCTGATTTAAGTGTGAAAACTATACAAAACGTTATAGTTGTTCCACAGAGAAATAGAAAAGCAGGATACAACTGAATAAAGGAAAGGAGATGAGAAAATGAGACGACGGCAGAGTGGAAGAGCAGAGCGGCGTCGCTTTGTCACCTTTGAGGATGTTGGCCACCGTGTCCTTGGCGTCGCTGGGCAGAACAGAACTGAGGCTGTGAATAAACTCTGGAGGACGGAGGTCAACAACCAGCTCCCTCAGGCGATCGCTGCACGAATAGAAAGAGTTTGAGGCTTTTTTTTTAAATTGTTCATTTCCTTTGCGATTACATACATTCTGAGCTACGTTGCATTTCACTGTAGCTACCTGTCCGCAGAGCTCTCCATCAGCCGGGAGAGATTGGTGAGGTGAGCGCTGAGGCCCACCACGCCTTCATCGCCATCCAATCGAAACAACACGTCACTGAACTTGGACAGGTCTCTGTGAAACACAAAGCGCGTGTGAATCCAACCGAGCAGCGGGTCAAACCAGCGGTCCTGTGAGGTCTCCTTCGGTTGAAACACTTCAGACGGTACACTACCGTTCAAAAGATTGGGGTCACCGAGAACATCTTGTGTCTTCCATGAAAATGATTTTCATTGTAAATATTAATGTTGTTCTTCAAACTTGTGGCTCAAAGGAAGGCCAGTTTTAGAGCTTCTCTCACCAGCATAACTGTTTTCAGCTGCGCTCACATAAAAAGGGTTTCAATGTCAAGGAATAATCCGTTTGTGGAAAATGCTAAATAAAAAGTTATAAAAAAAATAAATAAAAGGGTTTCAAGGGGGTTCTACCCCTTTGCTAGTCTCCTAAGGCGATAACACAATGTACCACTAGAACATGGAGATGGGCCTCTATACACCTCTGTAGAGACTTCATTAACAAACAGAGAATAGTCATTTACCACATTAACTATGTAGAGAGAGGGTATTTCTGATTAATTTAACAGTGCTTTTTCTTTTCTTTTTTCTAAGTGACCCCAAACTTTTGAACGGTAGTGTATATGCGGTTCATCCTCACCTGTCCAGCGTGCAGCTGATGGACGTCTCGCTGACCTCGCACAGGTATCCCGTCGCCAAGCCGACCAGTCGACCTTCCTGGTCGCTGACGACGACGCGATCCCCAGCGGCCAATCCGCTGCCGGCCAAGCCGCCCTGTGGCGCCGCGCTGCTTCGCCGGAAACGATGGAGGAAAACCCCCCCGGCCTGCCCGGTGACCGGCCCACTGACCTGCACATTCCCCACGCAGCTCCCAGTCTTCTCACTGGAAACACCGGTCAGATGAAACCAGCACTCTGTATTAACTCTCCCATACAGGATGAAGGGGCTTCTTCTTTACCCGCGTTTTTTCGACCCAATACCGTCTAAATTTGAACGTGTACCTCTCCTCCGCCGTCTGAAGCCACACGCGCTTCCGGCCGTTCTTGGCCTCCAAGCTGGCCGCCTCGAGGCTGCAGAGCAGCAGCCAATGGGAGAAGTAGCTCAGCTGCGGCGGGACCAGGTGACCCGTCTCCTGGCGGAGGAAGTCACGCACGACATCCTCGCCGTCGTCTGCGGACCCCTCATCGAGCGCCCTGGAGGAAGAGGAACGAGGGATGAACGCAAGACGATATAGATAAGACCATTTAAATCTCACCATCCCTGTTTTAATAGTTTATTGTAAACCAACAGGTTTTTGCTAACCGATAACTAATCAGAACGGTTAACGTTTCGACGTTTACCTCTCATACAAAGCACAGTTTCTCTTCTGAGGACAATACTGGCAGGTCCGTCTGTCCGTCAGGATGTCGGGAAGTTTAGACAAGCGGCTCCTCTTGTCTCGTCTCTCCACACAGGTGTGAATGTGATGGGCCAGGGTGTTCCTCAGCTTCAGCAGCTCTGAGACCAACAGAGAGATGCTGCTGTGAGAGAATGCAATAAGACCAGGCTCTTCCTCCTCTTCCTCTTCTTCTTCTTCTTGGGGTTCACTGCAACATTGTGTTGCGGTTCTAACTTACACAATTTAGTTGAATGGAGACTGTAAATGTGTAGAATTAATAATAATACTAGTTGCATAAGAAAATATCGGCCACTAACAATAAATAATATATTGTCTTATCGTCTAATAATAGATTTAAACAGCAGGGTTTTTGCTAAGTTATTATTATTATTATTATTATAACAGTTTATATTTATTGTTCTTTTGTGTTTTTTAATGTTTACATTATTTAGAATATTTCATATTTTTGTAACTCCAATTCCTGAATATCTATCAAAATTAGAAGTGACTTGCTCTTTTAAAAAGGATGTACTCGCTTTATTATGCTATTTTAATATTATTATATCAGCAGCACAAAATGGCCTTACTATCCGGGATGTTGCAGTTATTCCTGGGAGAAATATATCGGCCAACTAAATGAGTTAAGCTAAATGATTCCTGATATAAAGTTGTATTTTGATGTGATTGGTTGAGGCGGTACCTCTGCGGTCCATGTGTGTGGCCACTATAGGGTGCAGGTTGCCAGTCTTGAGGTAGAGCAGGAGGCCGGCTTCAGAGTGGTATCTCTCGGAGCTCATCAGAGTGTAAAGAATCACCTGCACACACACAACACACTCGTATTGGGACATCTTGAAAGTCGACCCTTGACCCCACCAGTCCGCCCGGTCCAGTCCACCGACCTGACTCCGATGTTCTATCGAGTTCGACTCCTTCCCCGTCTTCAGCTCCAGGGGTACGGTCCTCTCCTCCGACGCTCCGCGGCCGCCGCTTCGTGGCTTTTGGATTCGAACGCGCGCCGTGACGTCGATTTTCCCTTTCAGGCCAAACCTCGGAGACCACACGTTCTCTTCTATGTCTGCCAGCTCTGCTACCGTGACAACGGTTGCCGAGTCCTGACATCTGCTCCGAGAGAGAGAGAGAGAGAGAGAGAGAGAGAGAGAGACATATAAGTAACGCAAACCATATGCACACCATTTTCTTGGGTAATTACACTTTTGTTACACATATTAATATACGATATGGCCAAAAATAAATGTAGTCAACACTTAAACAGCTAATTACATTTTTTTTGTAAATCTTTAGAGCTCCGTGTGTGTACATACATTTTTAAGCTGATGGCTTTGGGTGTTGGCGAGCTCAGGTACTCCTTTGCCCAATGTTCCAGCGAGGGCAGATAATCATGCAGTTCCTGCTTCATCTCTTCCTGACTTACACCCAAAGTGTACCTAGTGGACAAAACAAACAAAATAAACCAAAAGAGTATGCACATAAACATCAGGTGGATTCATCACATGAAACAGATAAGATAAGATATTAATTTATTAGTCCCACAGTGGGGACATTTCAGGATCACAGCAGTGGGTGTACACAGAGCATTAATAAAAATAAAAGATACAAATAAAAAAAACACAAAACTAAATACTTATACTACTACTAAAATACAAAATTTCTAAATACTACAAGGGGAAAACAAAGTAAAGTGTTGAGTAAAGTGTTGAGTTTGTCAGGATCTCAGCGATGTACTGCAGCCGTCAGCTGAAGGAAGGACCAGCTGATGGAAGATGTTAAATATACCTGAAACATTCCCAAAGTCGAAACATATTTAATTAGCGTTGCTAAATACATGTCTTATCTCTTATTTTTAACAAGTATATGTGCAGTACACATTTGAGCCACATGGGGGAGCCTGGATGCACCAATCGTCCTGATAATTGTAGCCTACTCATAACAGGTAGGGTACAACCTGCCCACTTACATGTCTCCTAGGTACCGAGGGTGGCACAGGGCTTGGTCAGCCATCTTGGACAGCGTCTCCGAGGAGAAATCTTTGGCTGCAGCCGCTTTCTGGAAGACTTCATGGACCATGGTGCCGTTCAGCATTTGATTCGAGCCCCCGTCAAAACTCTGCAAACGGAAACGACCAGAAGGAGGTGAAGAGTTCAGCGTTGTGTGCGAGGGCGTACACAAACATAAGAACAGGTAGTGATGTTATTTGTAGTAGTAACGTAGTCGTTACCTTGAACATCTCTCCCAGTACTGCACGCCTCATGCACCGGATGGAGTTTGAGATGCTGGTACCCGAGATGAGACTATCGGGTAGTAAAACCAGGAAGCCCTCCTCCCGGCCCACCACCCAGGATCCAGCGTCGGAGCGGCCTTCTAGGTGCACCACATCGCCACGGCAAACAGGCGTTGTGTCCCTAGAAATACAAGAACAAACATCATTTTATACAGATGTGAAGACAAAGAGAAAAGTCAAGAGAATTCCACGGTACTTCCACAAATCCAGGCTTGATGTACACCACCGTTCAAAGGTTTAGGGTCACTTAGAAATATCCTTATTTTTCAAAGAAAAGCATGTTTTTTTTGAATGAAGATAACATTAAATTACTAAGAAATGCACTCCATACATTTATAACGTGGTAAATTACTATTTTAGGTTGAAACACCTGTTACATTTTTTTGTTGATATCTCCACGGTTGTATAGAGGCCCATCTCCAGTGTTCTAATGGCACATTGTGTTATCGCCTTAGAAGACGAACGGAGGGGTAGAATTTTAGAAAACCCTTTTGTTATGTTAGCACAGCTGAAAACAGTTATGCTGGTCAGAGAAGCTTTTCAACTGGCCTTCCTTTGAGTGACAAGTCTTAAGAACACAATTCATATTTAAAATAAAAATCATTATTTCTAACCTTGCCAATGTATTTACTATATTTTTTATTCATTTTGCAATTCATTGGATAAATAAAAGTGAGTTTTCATGGAAAACACGAAATTGTCTCGTTGGGGTGACCCCAAACTTTTGAACGGTAGTGTAATAACAATGTAAAGAGGACAGGAGAGCGTAACTCGAGGCATTACCATCCGTCCTTCAACAGACACGTTTCCGTTGGATGGAGAGATCTGGAGCATGAGATGGTCAGCGTTTTGAGGCCAGGCCGCTCCTCCACATCGAGAACCCAGTAGCGGTTGTTCAGGCCTCCAGAAAGGATCACATGGTCTGGCACCTTACTGGAGGAACAGAGAGGACATCTATAGCATATGGGGATGCATTTAAAAAAAAAAAATCTGAACACATTTAAACACCTGCCCACCTACAGATGAACTGACCGCAGCTTTTCAGCAGCTTATTGGTCCCCTAAGGGCCTGAAGCTACACACTCCGTGTTAAGCTCTCATATTTGAGTTAATTTCTTCTATTATTGCCATGAGAAATGTGATCATCCCCCAGCCTCATTAAACTATGCAACACGCCGGTGTGTTCATGCATCTCTCACCGGAGTCTTTTGGATTTATCGTCCTTGACGAGCGCTTCACTTTGGTCCATCTGCTCTGAAAACCAGCTCTCGTCCAACACGTCCTCTGCCGGACACGATGGCGTCTCTCCTGTTTTCTCTTTTGTGCAAAAAAATAAATAAAATAATGCTTAGCGGGGAAAGAAAAGGTTGCAAAATAAAGCTGCATGCGCCGTATGGATATCTTGATTCGTGATGACACTAAATATACAACAATCAGAGAAGCCATGTGATGGTTGAATAACTTTAAATTGGTCTTTTCCTTGTAAAAGTTGCAGAGTTGGAAATACCACGGACACATTGTTGAGTAGAAACACTTTCAAACTCCATGTTTTTCCAATGGCAGATACAAAAATAGTGATAGTTAAGAAAAAGATTTTCACAATTACAATGAGGCGGTGGATCCGTGTACCTGCGGCTCGGTCCTGATCCGAAGGGGTCGCATTGTGTCCGCCGTCAGTCGATGAGGTCGTTGCCGTTGCCGTTGCCGTGGTTCCGGCCTCCATGCGGTGGATCTCTCCGCCCTTTGCACTTCTCTTCGTTGCAGGTGCGCCGGTCTGAGCGTGAGGAATGTGCACCTGAGCCACGAGCGGCCGAGTGTCCTTCACCGCCGTCTCCTTCTGCTCCGTTATCACCGTAAAACCGGAATCCGTCTCATATTCGTTTATCGTACTCTGGCGGTTTCTCTGCTCCCCCAAAGAGCTTTTGTCGTCATCGAAGACCGCTTCAGTTCCTCCGCGGTGACCCTCTGACCTCACGGGCCTCGCTACCTTCAGGTCTCCACCCGTGGGGCTGAGGGCAGTCCTTTGAGGCGGTGTGTTGACGTTCCTCGGCCTCTTGGCATCGTGAGACTCTTGAGGAGGGCTGATGACTCTTTTTACGGAGCCAGAACATCCCCCTTCCCGCCTGGTCCTCCTTCCCTCCTCGTTCAATCCTCTCCGTGCACCCTGACCTTTGGAGCGGGGGCTGCGACAGATGGGGGAGAGTTGGCCGAGCTCGGCCCGGCTCGCCGGCTCTCTGCCGGGCCGGGGGCTCAGCGGACTTCTGGAAGAAGGAGGGGAGGCGGGCCTGATCTGACTGCCGGGGGTCTCGGGCACACAGAAAAGATCCGGAGAGGACAGCAGGATATTTTCAAGTTCCCCAAGGACACTCCTGGTCAAGGTGTCACCATCTTTCCCCAGAGGTTCAGTCCTGGCGAGAGCAGCGCCGGTGAATTTTGGGGTAGACGACGAGGCCTAAAACAAACACAGGAGAAAAATTTAATTTGTATACGTTTAATTACATTAAAACTAGTAGAACACCGTTTATGTAAATAAGAGAGAAATATAATAGTAAAGTTAAGAAAAGTGACAAGTAAAAAACAGAAGATAAGAAGATAAAACAACAATATGAATAACAGTAACATGCTTGACCAAAGCAACTTAAAAAAGTGTTTAATGAGTTTAAAAAGACAAGAAGAATGTGCTGCAAAATGAAAAAGGCACAGATTTCTTTTTCTGGTCTAATAAGGCACTATTATAGAAATTTAGAGTTATCCATTATGTAATGTTATTGACTTATGTAACTGTTGTTACCAGGTGAAATGAACTATATATATATATATATATATATATATATATATATATATATATATATATATATATATATATATATATGATGTGACTATCTCTTTGGCAAATCACATGCATATTAGTAATAAGGATATATCATATTTTTAATCTGTCTAAATGATCCAGAATGACATTATGTATTTAAAAAAAATAATGTTTAAGGGAAGAAAAAAGAAAGAAAGAAAAACAGAAGTAAAGAGACACAAAATAATACCTTGTGATGGTTCCGAGAGGAAAAGAAGGACGAGATGTTCTTCTGACCCTGCAGGCCAGGAGTCTGACAGAAACCACAGAGCAAACATTTACCAGCAGGTCCCTGCTGCCCTTATCTCTGTGTGCCATGTGGGGCCCTCTTGTCGGGGAAGTCTATATACTAAGTATTGTTCACTGGTGTGTACAATTCAGAAAAGCATGACATGTCTAGGTTTCTACTATGTTCATTGTTTTTAAAACAGAGCAGCACTTTTTACATTCAAGACCGTAGAAAGAAAAGAAGAAAAGGTATTGTTTAACTGCTGCTGTACAACAACAACAACAACAACAACAACAACAACAACAACAACAGCAGCAGCAGCAGCAACAGCAGCAGCAGCAGTAGCAGCGAGGTGATCAGACCTGCTGCCCTCACCTTGGTTTTCTTGAGCTGGGTCCGGTTCATGGTGCCGAATCAAACCGCCGCAGCTGCGGGTATTTTATCCGCGAAGTGACGTTACACGAGCCGTTTATGAGCCACACGGTTCACCTCACCGCTATCAGTAGACCACGCAGCTCCGAAGAGAGCATCGTTTTCTTCGTGTTTAACGGCTCTAAAGCTCCACGAGACAGGATGCTGTTGATGTTATCTAACACTGTTAGCGTGTAGTTCATCTTCTGTGAAAACTAGCGGACTGCTTCATGTTTGAAGCCCTCTTTCTGATGTTCTTTCCTCGGTCTCTCTCGTAGTACTCAAATGTGGCGCCAAAGTTTAGCTTCGCGCAACGGAAATGACGTCAGTGATTTCCGCCTGAACAAGAAAATAAAAGTTCGAGACTAAAACCGTCTGAAAGCGGCTGAAAGCTACGTTTACAAAAAAATAGAACTGAGTGATAACAATGTATCACAAATTATTAATTCATTCATTTCTTATATAATGCAGTTTTAGGGACACTTTGGTTGTGTACATTTTTTAAACTATAAACTAAATTGGGAAAAGCAGTTATAATATATTATTCCACCAAGACCAGTTAATATGTCTATATTATTGTTATTATTTTTATTTTATTTTTGCCTTTGGTGTTTTTTTCTTTTCTCGATGTTGCCTCTCCATATTTGAACTTTGCATAAGGATTAACTACATTTGATGATAATATACTAGGTATATTTAAAGATCTTTTGTTTTAATAAAGATGAAACTATCTCTTCCCTTAGCGTTAAAGTCACGAAATGTCTTCTGCATCGTAATACACTGACAGTGTGTCTTTCCTTCTTGCCGACATTACTTTAGTCTCTGACGTTGTTTGTTTTGCTTTTTTTAGGATTGCCTATGATTTAGGATTAATTAACATTATTCCATGCTCTGTTCCCAAGTGAAAACATAATCCATGTACACCCTATAACCTATTGCACCATCAGTTTGCCCATCTGCAGTGATAACAGGTATACAGTATATAAAATGCATAGTCACCACTAATATTCATTGTTTTTCTTCTGGTTTCATTGGAAAGCAACTATTTAGGATCACATCAATTCAAATTGACACACCTTAACATAATGGTAGTATACAGAAAAGAGAATAAACCAAATATTCTTTAACAGCCACATTCAGAGACATTATAGCAGATAAGTAATACTAATCCAACATGATATGCAGTTGGAAGTTATTGCATATTTATCAAGGGCTTAATATATATTGTTTACTAACCTTATTTCCTTGAGCAGACTGTTGGGTTGCAAGTTGTCTTCGTCTTATGTCAAAATAAATATATAAGTATCTGGTGCTTGTAGGATAGGTCGGCCTTTTCCTGCTCAGCTTCCACTGTCCTGGTCAAAGGTTCTCGCTCACTTCTTGTTTTGAATGCGGACGTTGAGGACGGAACGGTTTGAATGGAATTGCAGCCCTCCTTTATCTTTGATTTCACATGGTGTTGTAAAACTGTCTCCTCCTTTAATTTACAATTCCCAGTTAATATTAACCAAACAAATAGATGGTTGGTTCCTTTGCTTATACACTAATATCTGTAAAAATCGGTATACACCCTACTCCCTGCGAAAATGTTCCCCCTATGTGTATTGTTGTTATACTGTGATTCTACTGTAAGTTGTGTATGTATGTTTGTGAGTTAAGTTAAATGTTAAATGTATAAGCTACTGGTTGACCTAAATTTCCCTCGGGATTAATAAAGTATCCATCTATCTATCTATCTATCTATCTATCTATCTATCTATCTATCTATCTATCTATAGGATTCACTTTTCAGATACATACAAATGTTACTGTTGCCTTAAGTTTAAAGTATAAAAAAATGCATTTGTGGCCATTTCAACCAGGAAAGACTTGTTTTTGAGTTTTAAAAATAATTTAATTGCCTATATCTGAATAGTGCAATGTCTTTGGCAATTGGACTCCATCCTGAATTAGGAGAAGCAAGGGGTGATGATGCTGAAATCCTCAAAGACAAAAAAAATCTCCCCATGGAGTCCTGGTGGGGGTGTAGAAGAGTTGCTGTAACCCCGATGATGAATGAGGAGCAGGACTGATGCTGACTGGAGGAGTCTGGGCTGGAGGAGGGGTCCTGATCATCGTATGTCTTCAATCAGCTGATGGAGTAGTTGTTGTTAGACTTAGAGACTAATTATGAATAAACAACAGCGTAATGAGTGTTTTCTTTACTCGAGCTTCATTCGAGTGGAGGTCTGTCGGTTTATGTCCCAGAAGTTCGGGGATTTCCTCGACATGACCTCTATGCCCTTCCTCTGCCTGACCTCTCTGACATTCAACTGTGGTATTCCACTCCAAGAGAGCACATCATTAGGTTTTCTCCCCTGCAAGGGAAACTCTGAGGGCACTTTATCGTGTTTTAGTAGCATCCAAGAGGGGCAGATGCTGCGTTTTTAATCGAGTCCACCAGTTGATCCCATTAACTGCGCAGCCTCATCCTATTCATTTGTGCTGTGCGCCTCCATCGGTGTCCAAAAACAACAAAACACTCCACAGTGAGCATCACGATTGCACCGGGGGACATGTTCCCACATTACCAGGAAAAAGGAGTGAATCCTACATGATGCTGGAAATACTCACTAGAGCACCAGTTTAACATCTAAAATAAGTCAACAAATATATTGCTGTCGGTAACATTTTCTAAAAACTACAATATGCCATGTTTTAGAAAATTACTGAGCCTTTAAAAAAAAAAAAATTGCTAAGGGCAAAGTATTGACACCAACATTGTTTGTTTTGCTTTATTTCTTCAGAGTGCCTTGTTTTACAAGTTCAAAATAAACTAAATTCGAGGACTGCACTTGTCACTTTTACAGCATTGTTATGATTAGTTTACACAGTAAGAAACTAGATACCAACACATATAAAATAGGTTTACACAAAAAGTTTAGATTTTCATACAATTTACTCTTTTCATACAATTTACTCTCAAGTAAATACCATAAAATCCAATAATATCTCCAGTCTAGAGATTTTCTCCCGCATGAGTCTTCATGTGAATCAGTAAATGGGAGCGTCGGATGAATTTCTTCCCACAGGCGTGGCAACTATACGGCCTCTCCCCCGAATGCGTCTTCATGTGTCGCGTTAAGTTCGACTGAGCGCTGAATTTCATTTTACACACAGTGCAAATGTACGGTTTCTCTCCGGTGTGGATGATCGTGTGCTTGATGAGATCCGCCTTCTCTCGAAAACTTTTCCCGCAGTCGGCGCAGCTGTGAGGTTTCTCCCCCGTGTGGATCCGGATGTGGGCGTTCATGTTTCCGACCTGCGTGAAGCCTCTGCCGCAGAAACCGCACGTGTGCGGCTTCTGTCCGGAGTGGGAATTCATGTGAGTGTGTAGGTACGAGCGCTGGATGAAGCTTTTACCGCAAACGCTGCAGCTGTACGGTTTCTCTCCCGTGTGCGTCTTCATGTGGCGAGTCAGAATGGATTTAATCCGGAAATTCTTGTCGCAAACGCTGCAGGTGTACGGTCTGTCCGCGCCCTCATCGGCTCGCTGGGTCCGCTTCCCGTTCGCGCCTCCGCAGCCTCTCCCTTCATCCTCACTGCCGTCACTCATCTGACAGTCGCTGGTCGGCTCCGACGCGCCGCAGCCTTCTTCGCCGGGTTCTGACTTCAACTGTTCGCACGAGCTGCCGGGCAGACGGCCTCCTTGGTTTTTTGTACGCGGGAAGCGTCTTCTGTCGTCATCCTTCCTTTGCACGTAAATTATATTAAACATCGAGTCCTTCGTTTCCGCTTCCTCCCGCTGATTTTCATCTGCCTGGGCGGTCCACAGTTCCTCCTCCTGCTCCTCTTTAATCTGCGGGGGCTCCGGGTCATCCTCACAGAGGTCAGTCTTCTTGAAGTGACACTGCTCAGGGGGCGGGGCCTCTTCCTGGACTGAGAGCTGCACTGGGGCTGGAGAAAAAAAACATTCAGCTTTATCAAATATTTAGATTTGTAAATATTTAGCAGAGAGCCACACAAGGCCGAGCATGCACGGGTATTCCAGCGTATTAACAAATCTCCTAATTTGCACACTTCATAGTTTAATAAGTATGAGTTTTGGAGTTTTGGTTCATCGTGTTTTTAATGCCACAGGGAAGAGGATGCATAAAGCTGGTCATTGTGTTTGTGGCCACTAGTATATATGTTTCATGTATTTCGCCTCTTTGCCTGAGTCTCAAAAGGTCATCACAGGTCAAATTATTATATTCATAACCACATATCACACACAACTAGATCACTGCCTCCTTCTTTTGCTGCACATGTGTGTATTGTATTAAATGTGGGCGGGGTTTAAATATATTGTGGCCTTGAGGTCATAATATCATAAAACAAACTGTTAATATGACTCAACATATATTCATCATTAATTATAAATAACCAAGATAGGCAGCACAAGCAGAACATTGTGAATTATTAATTAATGGAAGTGGACTTAAATTAACCATATAATGGGACTGAGAACAAGACCACCTGATAATAAAATATATATACTTCTGATATTAGAGTAGCAAATAAACTGTTGCCTTCAGGTACCAACAAAACCGTTGTGCGCTGTGTTTGACCAGTGACAGCCATTTTGCATCCCCTCCCCCCTTCAGGGATGCAAAATGGCGCTACTTGCCGTCTCCTGTAAATAATATTTGAGGAGCCCCCCTGACTGAAGCTTTTCACCTGAACCGACGCTGCTCTGACCCCGGGGTCAGGCTCAGGCCTGGGGGCTAAAGTTCACCTGAGTTGTGTCCCTGTCGGAAACCGGAAACTTACCTTTGCGCCGCTGTGGGTCCGCCTCCTGTTTGGAGCGAACAACGATCTCCTCGTAGTCCTGGATGCTTGTTTCAAAGATGCGGAATATTTCCTCCGCGGCGGCTTTTAGCTGCTCGTTCACTAAAGCTCTCAGTTTATCCGTTTTGAACATTTCCGCGGGTGACGGAGGACCTGCGGTCTGCTTCCTGACGGGCTGGCGCGAGACTGGCCGCGCGCCAGGTTGCCAGGTATGGAGACAAAAACCCGCGATCTAAAAATCATTATTTGTATTGCGCCAGAAAGAAAGACACTCGCTCATTGACTCATCCTTCTGTCTGTTGGAACAATACTCAGGCAATACATGTACGAGTCAAGTAAGCTTATACATGTTTAAATAATTTACAATAATATAGTGTGTGATATGTGTATTGTAACATATACATAAATATATGTTTTTATGTACCAGAAAAGCAGATGGACTTCGTTATGTATTTTAGTTAATGAGTGAACAATTATTCAATTAAAACATTAATTCGTAACTCATAAAATGATGTTTTGTGACTTGTGAGGATTACAAGCGCCACTATGAAAACGCGTAATAAACGGACATGGCAACGCTGGCTGCTGAGGCACACAATGGCCGCGGTGCCTCTGCGTGATGGAGCTTTGCTGCCACCTACTGGCCATAAAACACTAAACAAGACCCAGGAATGAACCGTTTTAAATGATTATTCGTGGGCCATTTCAACACAGATTCCAGACAGTTAATTTGTACGTTTTGTGGATATTAACTTTGCATTTTAAATTAAAAAAGTTGATATGCTGTACTAACACTTGATCGCCCACACAATTGCCTTGGCTAGAATAAAACATGTGCATTGTTGACCAGGAGATGAAATCCGGGTATACCTAGAGATGACTGCTGCGCCTTCATTTGACACTTTGAAATGTCAACACTGTTATTATTGTGAATTATATTCTGTGCTTGTACTCGATCAGATTTGACAGGATACATTGTGTTAAAAAAGTAAAGAAAAAGGATAGGTTAGCAATAACTGAAACTTTTATCAACTGGATACATGCTGGGACTTACTTTGTTACAGACTTAATTTCCCTTTCATCGGTGTTCTTTGTTTGTCCCTTCATGTTCCCAAATGGTAAAACATGTCAACCTGCTTCAACAAAACAAATGGGTTGCTCCACTCAAACCTGAACCGTCTGTATCCTCATCTTAACGCGGTACCATTTAGCTTCAGTCTTCTACATTTTTGAAGATTATCTTTTAACCTAAAATGTGCAACAAGTTAAACCTGATTGATTCCTGAAAAGGCTTTCTTTCATAAATCCATGCTACAGGGTTATTAACGATTCATTAATTATAATGCATTTATGCTTCTTTACTTCATTATCATTACTACATATTTCATTATATTATTTTTGTGTACACTTTATGTTTTACAATATTTTTCTTTTAACTCATTTCCTTGGGTCTCAGCCAGGCTTTTGAAAATAACCAGAGATACCATTCACGGTATATTGTTAGTTTAGACGTGAGGATTTAGGTCCTCTGTTTCAGTGTGGTGAGTCAGGCACTAACATACCAGTGCCCCCCCCCCCCCCCCCACACACACACACACACACACAGCAGATAAGATCATCCATCACATAAACTTTACAGGCCAACGTGACAGATGCTTCCATACCAGCTCGTTCTGCACAGACCCCACACCTCCAGCTGAAAATGAAAATGTTTTTATAAAGTGGCTGTGCTCACGGTCGACTCTCTTGTGAATATTTCTGGTATGGGCACATTCCGTAACGGTGTCCTGTGTGTTTACGCTGTATAAGCAAATGCAAAAGAGTTCCCAGAAAGAATGTCAAAAATAAATATAAAGAAGATACTTTAGGGTTGCATCACCTTTTAGATAATATCAGTACGGTTTGGGGGATTAAAATATATGCAACAAAATAAATAAATAAATGAAGTCGGTCTACTGGAAGAATAACTCTTGAAGAAATTAAATATACTCCACCATCACCAAAACACTGGGACAATACTTGTAAACTACAGTTACCAGAGCATTTTCTTTATTGCCTTGCTTTGACCGTGTAGGTCTAGCTGTCACTCAAACACGTGGAGCAGTAACATAAGGATTGTCTTTGCTTTCATTCCTCCTACCAGTTTGTTGTATTATCATTTACACAAGAAAGACAAATAGACATATTTTAGTGTCCATTTATTAATAAGCATTTCGAAAAAAGAAAAACATGATGTTTCACCAAGATGCAACCCATATATATACATTTAAAACTAAGTTAAAGATACCCTGTGAATATAACTCTTTGAATATATTTTGTGCGGTTGGACCGAATTCATGATTGACTGACAACGTTGGTGAAGTGTTGCATGGTTGTGTTTTTTTCTTCTTCTTCATTATTGATAATTATTTTCCTGCTTTAACATTTTTATTTTTTGTGTTTCCCTTCCTGGCCAGATGCATGGTTATATTTTAATTTTTTTTTTACGATTTATTATTATAAGGCATTTTTACTAAGGTTGTATTTCTGTACAAATACCTAAATAAAATGTCAAAAAAAAAGAAGCATTTTGAGTGTTCAATCTCTGCACACAGGCAATCATTAGCGATACTGAGAAGGACTGATGTATCATATTTTTTGGAGTACAGTTCAGGAGTTCAATTACACTTGCCAGTATTATTATGGAACTGATAGCTGAAATGCCCGCTAAACATTTTATTCTATCGTCGTCATTTTATTCTGCAGCAATGTCAGATTTTTTGCCAAAGAGCTGTAATTGTTCTCTCATTGTACCGCAGCATATTAATCTCTCAAAGCGTAACATTACAATTGTATCACATTGCATCACTTCATGCTATTACAAGACTGTAAAAGTTACTCAAAAAAAGGACACAGGTTAGTCCATTTACTGATAACAAAGCCTAATTTAGGTTCAGCCTTAAAGTAATCAGGGAGACAGAGGAATGGCTGAGGGCAGGTGAAGGGAATGAAACAATCAAGGAGACAGAGGGGTGGCTGAGGGCAGGTGAAGGGAATGAAACAATCAAGGAGACAGAGGGGTGGCTGAGGGCAGGTGAAGGGAATGAAAAAATCAAGGAGACAGAGGAGTGGCTGAGGGCAGGTGAAGGGAATAAAACAATCAAGACAGAGGAGAAACAGAGGAGACATAAAGGAGAGACAGAGGAGAAACAGGAGAAACGGAACAGGGCGTTACAAGAAAGAGTTTGAGTTTGCTCACTTGCAATCAGTTTGAGAACAGAAGAGACAGAATTTCAGTGTCATAGTGATATTTTATGCTAATTTGGACACTAAGATAAAGATGAACTAGGTCAGTTCATGTGGAGTGTAATGTGGAGTTTGACTTTTAGGTCACACGTTTTAAATATGTTGGTAAGTTTGCTGCATAGCCGTCAGTGTTGATGGAACTTTTATCTTGTCACATAATTTGAGAACACTGGAGCCAGCTGTGTGTTCTGATCCGGTCGCTCCATGTACTCGTTCACTCATTCATGCACATTTATCACTTGTTGGTACTGTTTCATTACATCTTCAATACGGGCCTTAAACATTTCTCTGCCTCCACAACACCTTTTACAAAAGGTCAAAGCCAAATCTAGAGGAGGGAAGAATTAAACGAGAAAAGAACAGAGAGATAATTGGATAATAAGTTAATTAGCATGACCTTTGGATCTGTTTCTACACATTAATGATCAATATATTCAATATGCACAGTCATGTTGTTAATTAAAGTTCATCAAAGAAAAGTCTTTTGCGACTTTTTCCATTCACCTTACCAGAAAAAAAGCTTTTGTTTTCTTTCTTTCATAGTTTTTTACTAAACTTAAAAAAAATGGTTATGGTTTATTTAATAAGGGACTGTGCACATTGATAAAAACATTTCAGTAAATCTGCCAACTTCTTGAAGTTGTAGTGTGAGGCATTTAAGGGAATTCTTTGGTAGAAATAAGTTTTCTTTTGTGTATAATTACCTGAAAAATCCCCTGTTTTTGTTACCTTAAAGGGGTCATTTTGTGTGTGTGTGTGTGTGTGTTTTTTTTTTTTTTGCATTGCTTTAGCAGACAGGAGGAGATCCAGTTGGTTGAAATCATCCTCAGATAGATGTCGCCAAATCCAACACACTGGAGCAGAAGAAGAAGCGCCACATGAAACCTCTACCTGTTGGTCAAATCGTATTAAAGTCCAGAGTCCATCCATAATTCATCGTGCCCTTTGAGGACCGATGAAGCCCGTTTACAGTTTGTACGTTGAGTTGACATTGCTTTTTAATTTGACAAAACATTCTATATAAAGTGATTATTGCACGAGTTATGCAACCTACCTTGTGTATGTCAAAGAAATGGTTGAAATGCTTAATTTTTCTTCCTGGCATTCTTGCACTGTGTATTATTGTGGTATAAAACAATACAGATTTAATACCCACACATGTATAGAATAGCTAGAAAAACATCAGCGCTACTTCTCATCTATGTCGTGTCTCATAAAAGAGAACGTGTTCACATGTTTGATCCATTCCTCCGTCGTTCTATTCAAGCGTCCCCGACTGTGTGGCAGTGATCCAATATGCAAGAAACCAGGACCTGAAAGCAGCTGAATGGAAGTTATCCATTATGAATTTAATAATTTACACCTGCTCCCTCGGTTAATGTCAAAATGTGGCATGCACAAAATGACTACGTTGTCCTACAGAGCGTATGTACAACAATTTATAATATATACTGTGCATGAGGAAGTGGAAGATGACCCTCAGATCCCCTCCGGATACGAGCATATTTAATTAACCTTACATTTAAACACAGGTGAAAGCACAGCAACTGCATCGAAACATACCCAGATATGTGTATGTGTGGGGGAGGGGAGGTAGGGTGTAGGAATGATGCATAATTAATGAGCTAATTATGTCATCACATTGATTACACAAGTGAGCACACACACAAAACACACAACATGGGGGACACCAGTGTACACACACACATAGTGCACAACAACACACATCATAAGTTGTAAATGTATACTACTTATGTCATTTTAATCTATTTCAAGTCGTTAGTTAACTTTTCACGAGCTCTGGAATATGATCCATGTTCAGGGGTTTCAGGTTGATGGGGTGGTCAGTTTACAGCAGCTGGGTTCATTATTTATTCAAAATTGATTTCTCGAATTTATCCAAATAGTGCAGATTTTTAAACTAATCCCAACAAGTTGGAAAAGGAAAAAAAATAGCATGTGTATCCACCGTTTAGTGTTTTCCAAATATTCTCAAGGCGATGACTTCATGTCTCCTTTACTCAAAGTATCTATTTAGATATTTTTTTTCTGGGGTTTTCTGGTGAAGTCGATGTATCTGGTTCAACCTGCATCGTATATTTTATATTGAAGACACATTTCTAAAAGAAGAATACAAATTCATTTATTAAATTTTTTAGATTTATTTGATCATATATGTTAACTGTTGATTGTTTTTGATTGTTGTTGTTGTTGTTGTTGTTGTTTGTCTATTGTGTACGCACCAGCCTCCAAGTCAAACCCTTCGTGTGTCTAACCCACGTAGCTAATACATGTTTCTCATTCTGATTCAGTTCTACCTCTTCACATTTAATTTACCACCTCCATGAATAGTCTAGCTGCTCCACCTGTCGAGGTGGAGGCTGACCGAATCTGACAAGGGCATCTGGACAGAAGTTATAAAAGGAGAGGAAGCTCTTCGTCGGTCCATTCATCAAACTCGAAGTGGCGAGGTCACAGGCCGTTCTTCTTCTGCTCTTTTATTGTCGACGCTCCAGCTCCACTGCTTCGGTATTCATAAACTGTTGTTGTGTAGCGTGACCCTTGACCTCTGCCCTGACCCAGTAATCACTGGTCCGTTTCACAGGCACTGCACTCTGTGATGCTGAAGATGGGATTAAATTTATGAAACCGTTGTGCGATAACAACCCCGGGATGACATTTTAATGGTTTTCTACACTGAGTGACCCCGTCGACCTTCAGCCCACCTCTTTGCAGAAACTAACACGATCAGCACCAACATCAACACGTGTTTCTATTGTTTGATAAAACTGAGCTGAGGACTTATTGTATATAAACTACATCAATGAAGCCACATTCTGCACTGAAGCAAAGGATCAGACATGAAACTCAGTTTATGAACAAAATGTTGATGTGTTTCGGTTGTTTAAAAAATAAATGCTTTCAATAGAGGAGATTACATTACATTACATTACAAGTCATTTAGCAGACGCTTTTATCCAAAGCGACTTACAATAAGTACATTTCAACCTAGAGTACAAACTAACAACAACAACAATACAGAAAGTAACATTTCCTCAACATAGTCAAACTCCAAAAGTACCATAATAAGAGATATTTAAGTGCTACTAAAGAGCAAATCTGTGTTTTGATCCAGATATGAGAGATGTCATAAGGACAGGAAGACGTTTACTCAACTGGGATATTTCAAATTATATATATATATATATATATATATATATATATATATATATATATATATATGGAATAAAGGTGGTGTCTCTGCATTTTAGAGTATTTTGAGACCTCAAAGAAAGCAACTTTGGCGTTGCAGTCATAGCAACACAATATGTACCCCGTTAGTATATTACACCGGTGACGTATTTTCAGATCAACTCTAATAGGATCGGAGGCATTTACGATGCGGTCCCAGACGTACAAAGCCAAATAACATTTTGCAAAACGAATGAACAAACACAAACACATAATGCTGAAACAAGTGTGCAGCCGTTGCTCTCAAAGTTCAACAAAGACTGATGAACAGTTTGTGGTAAAATGAAATGAATCCCACTTCTCACTGTCTTCATTTCATGTTTCATTTCACGGTAAAACCTGTAAAGACGATAAAACGTTCAAGCAGTTTTTTGTATATGACTTCAGCACAATCAGACACTTTAGATCATCTTTCTTTCCGTTTGTACCGACGACATAAATAATGAGGGCTAAACGTTCACTTTAAAGTCCCAAAACAAGACAAAGGCAGCTGATCTGAAATATGTATATATGATCTGTTTTTGTCACGTCTTAGCGTTGGGGTGAGGCTCATGCGCAGAGAGACAGGCTGGGACGCAGTGAAATAACAAAAAGGCACTCTTTAATAAGTCAAAAAACTGTTCACCAAAACAAGGTCAAAAAGGGGGCAGGCAGAAATCCAGGTTATATATATATCAGGTTATTTGATAATAATTTAGGCTAGGAATATATAAGCATTTTTTCCTTCTACCTATACCTTTTCAGTCTTTCTGTTTTGTATATTATATAGAATAATATTGTATTTTATTGCAATGATTGACTAAATAAAATACACAACAACAACAAAGGGGGACTGTGCTTTTACCATTGGAGGCCCTCGACTTTGGAACGACCTGCCGGAGGGGATGAGGCTAAATTTACGTGATGTCATCCTTTTACGCAGTTCTTTGGTTCCCATAATTGAGTTTGTCTGTTTTTCATTTTATATTTGCATATCACCATTCTATTCATTTTGTCTTGATTATCTGCAGAGCACTTTGTTTTTAAAGGTGCTATATAAATAAAGTTATTATTATTATGAGCTGTTGGATGGATTACGATGAACTGCTTCACAGATAGTCGTGGAGCCCTGAGGATGAAGCCAAAGGGTTTTAGCCTATTTAGACTTATTTGTGCTTTTGAGTGAAATGCCTCCACAACTATTACATGGATCCCCATGAAATGTGGTAAACACATGAATAATTTATCAATCTGTGTTTGTTCTTTTGGATTCGGTCCATCACTTCATTTCTCTAGGTGAGCTTTTCATTGAGGTGAGCTCATTGGTTCATGTTATTTTAGAATTAGCGACCCAGAAAGAGTAAAGATAAGGTGTCACCTGAGGTTAAGTGACACACAGACTTTGTTTGTGCTCTCCCCAGAAAACTGCTTGAATCTATAAAACTACTTTTCAGTGTGTTTACTGCGCGACCATTTCAAGTATTGTGTGTACAAAAGACACAGAAACTGAGATGCAGTACGGATAATAGATTATTAAAGGGGACATATTATGCCCATCTTTCCACAAGTTGATCTGGTTCCTTGGGGTCTTAATGTAATGTTTGTAACATATTTTGGTCAAAATACCACAAGAATCATTTCAAACAGCCTTTGTACCCTGTCAGAAACACCTCCCCACAGATTGACCTGTTCTGAGTGGGCGAGGTGCTCCGTGTTGCCAGATTGGAAATGGTGAAGTGTCGCACCAAAGGCTCAAAATGGTTGTATTATTTGGAGGGTAATTATCGTGTATCTGGCAACCCTGAGATCGGTTGACCAATGACTGTTCTCTATACCGTCGCTAGAGCTCGCGCAAGAAAGTGGACCGTAAGGGAGATACCATTTCCAAAACGTGTAAGGGGTAAATACTAGTTTGTGAAAACCCAGAGAAACACAAATATCCGCTGAAGCAAAATCCCGGACGTTTTTGGAATCCCTGCCAAACACCTTTTTATGGTCTCAAACACAGGACATGTCCGGGGAAAAGAGGACGTCTAGTCACCCTAACTTATGGCGCCAGGTCACCGAACCGTCTTTAAACTGGGGGGGGTCGAGTGGTGGTGGTGGTAGGGGGGGGGGGGGGGGGGGGGGTTCCAATGCCAAAATCTACGTAGATGTTGGTGGTGATCCCATTCGACACACTCAAGCATATCGTTTCTGACATGGAGGAGCCACAACAAGCCACCTGAGTTGTTTTTTTCCAGCGTTTTTGTGTTGGGAGACATGCCAGATACCCAAAATTAACATATAGAAGCACTAAAAAAGTGGAATTTTCATAATATGTCCCCTTTACGCGTTAACAATAGATTAAAAACAGCCGTTTGCCATTCGAGAAAATATCCAACATATATATTCTTTCATGATATCTGGATGATCAAATGGTTGTCTCTGTTCATGGTGTTAGTTTATTGAGCGTTGTCATCCGTGTTAAATGCCAGCGCCGGATTAGACTGATGAGCAGACTAATACATTACTCTCACATAATACTGGCTGTCACGGTGTGGTCATTCGGTTGACATATTCAAAACGGCGTGTCTGCGCTGATGAATACATATCTAATTCCTAAGCGGTCGGTATCTGAATGTGGCGCACAGAGGTGTAGACACACCTCTCCATCTGTGTTCCTGCTGCCGTCTCCACTAACTGATCGGCTTAGTTTGTTATGTTGTGCAGAGCTAAATGTCAGCAGCAGACACAGCTACCCAGACTAATAAATGACCAGCACCCTCCCACACCTAATTGGACACAGTATCAGTATGGGAGTGTGTGTTTGTGAGTGTGTGTGTGTGTGTGTGTGTGTGTGTGTGTGTGTGTCTACAAAGTGGAGAAAAAAAAAAAAGAATATATCTGTTTAGACTAAATTGCATTAATAGATTGAATAATGAGCCAAATTCTGATTTCCGAAAAAGAGAAATATGCAAAATGGTGAATTTACACGAGTATCCACGAGTGTTGAGCCGGCTTTCTCTTAATAATTAACTTTTGTCCTGGATATTTGTTGAATTTATGAAGATGCATTAATTAGAATAAGATCTATCTACCTTCTATGTCCTCATTAGCTCTCTTATTTAATTTATCAGACGCACATGTAGACAACCCATTATACATCTATGTTACAGGCAGTTAAATGGAATTTAAATGCACATGAACAACTTGAACAACCTCTAAGGAGGGGCTGATGGAGAGGCAGCCAAATGCAGTTTTTTAGGGTAAAAGGAACGACATGATATTACAAAATAAGTGTCAAAAGTAAAAGAAATATGACTTTGTGTGTCGCTTTAGTTTTGTTGATTTGATCTTTTTTTAAAACATCAAACATTTCATGGGAGCTTTCAGTCTTCAAAACATATTGCAGAGTGAAGTGTGTATGACCCATTTCAGGGTGTCGATAACTACTGAGCACATGCTCAATTTGAATGTGTCAAATATGGTGTTAAGTGCTCTCTACTCCTATTCCACTGCCTCTGATTTCAAATGAGTTTATTGACATTATCAATTAAAGCTTGCTTTAAATTTAACAATTGTGTAGTTACGCTCGGACCATTACCTTCAGGCAAGCACTCCGTCAGTCCATTAGCAGAGCTAGAATGGGTGGGAGAGCAGTGTGTGTGTGTGTGTGTGTGTGTGTGTGTGTGTGTGTGTGTGTGTGTGTGTTTGACAGTGATGATAAATGACACTGCCGGAGCTGAGCTCCTCTCCAGACTCCAGAGTGCTGCAGTGCTGAGTTTGAAATCTCCTCCAGATTACTTTGTTTATATGTATTTGCTGATGTGCTTTTTGCTTTTAGAAACTTTTCTATGGAGATAACTATCGAGTTTGAGGGAGGTAAAAAAAAAAAAAATCAGGAACACATCATCCAGAATAACTGAATAGAAATCATCCATCTGTCAGCCGTACTGTCGCAGGAGATGGTATCTCCTCCGCTGCCCGGACATCTGTCATGCACAGCTGAAGAGGGGAAGTGAAAGTCAAAGGATGGACAAATTGAGAGAGAGGGAGAGAGAGATGGGAAGAGATGACAGCCAGTCACACACATCCACTCAAAGAGTCACAGGAGAGCGACAGGGGAACACACAGTCAGCAAGGTCAGCGGCGGCCTATAGTGAGACACGACTACGGGACTGGGACATACATTTGATTTCAACACTAATGAAATGGGTGACAATGTGATAAATGGGATACAAATAGAAAACCATTTCATTTCATTTCCCTTCAGAAAGACGTTTGTGAGTAGGTGAGTCACATAAAACCCTCACAAAAAGATTGTGCGGCATGACGATGACCATCTAAAGCTGCTCCAGCTGAGTAAGCCATATGGACCTATCAGGTGCCCTTATTACATCTGATGTTTTCTTTTATTTTTCTGTTTATGCGCGCACTCTCCCGAATTGTACTTGGAAAAAAAAAAAACGCAGAGTGAGTGAGTAATTCTGTGCAGCGCGAGATGGGGGTTGTGTTGCTTTCTCAAAAGGACTTCAATGATGCTTCATCTACAGACTTTTAAAGTGTGTGGATGGTAAAGAGACAAAAAGAACTACACATTGGTCCTGTCCAGTATAATAGAGATAATGATATTAGCAGGGTTCTTACACATGTTGACCAATATGACTTTTCCATGACTTTAAACCACATTTCCATGACCAAATTGAAATCTCGGTTTATCCATGAAAAAGTGAGAACATTTAGTATTCAAACAATGTGAATTACAAAGCATACAGTATACATTTAATGAAAGAAATGAAAAGACAATATTTTATTTAAAGAATAAACATTTGCTTCCCGAGCTACGGTCATCAAACTTTCCAGTTAAGGTGCGTTCACTTGCAACGCGGGAAAAAAAAGAAAATTGCGCCGCCAGTATGAGAGCGTATGCCGGCTTATATTCTGAGTCTTTCTTTTTAAAACATATTAATTAATTCAAACTCGCCGTGAATGAACAAGTGAATATAAAAAATGTACATGACTTTTTCAAAACTTTTGTGATTTAAGTTTTTTCCATGGCCTGGAAATGACCATTTTAAAATTCCTTGACTTTTCCAGGTTTTCCATGAACCCTGTGTTAGATATCGGACGGTGCAGCTCACAATTTACAAAGTGTGAGCCTGTTGTGTAGTGAGTTTCTGGTGTGTTTCTGGTGGATGGGCTTTCTCACCTTAACAAGTCTAGATGTCTCAACAGATAATATATCAAGACACATCTGGTTTCCTCTGGAGGCGTGGAACCAGACCAGATGCTTTAGGTTGCACATACACTGGAAACATAAGTAGCACAGGTGTCGGTGGAGTGCGGCGGCGTTAGATCAATACTGGGAGATTTCAGAACGGCGTCAATGTGAGGATCCGTTACATCTCACGTGAACATGGCTCTCATGCCGGGCGGCATAATCACACCGTTGCAAGTGAATATGTTCAAGTGGCAAACCTGTGCACGTGAGGCGGAGCACTGACGTGCAACTGGGGTCCAGCGGTGGAGCAGAGGCGTCCTTCGGTCGGGGAATCTAGGGTTCCATCACCGGTTTCGCCGGTTCATGCCGATGTGTCCTTGGGCAAGGCACTTAACCCCAAATCGCTCCTGTAGAGGTTAGAAGACGAGAACAGCGCCCCAAGTACAGAAGGGGAAGGAAATTTACTTTTTCTTTAGGGAGCAATTTTTGACTGAAATCCAGGGGCATTTTAAAAGAAATTAGGGGCACTTTTTGAAAATATTAAATAGGATTACAGTATATGAGGAATTGTCATAAACATGGCAATAATAAGACTGTTAGGCAGTAGTCTACAGATTCAATAGGTTTTCTTAGATTTTTTAACACAAAGAAAAACAGAAAACAATCATATACAATGTTAATCTCATTTCTTTGTCGTTATCTATTGTTATTAAAAAATGTAAACAACTATTAACAATTGTAACTTATTTTTTTCTTTTTTGTAGTTTAAAATTATATTTATTGATTTTTTTCAAAAGTCTATTAAATTATCATAATTATTAGAGGAAATTATGGGGGTATTTTTCCTCACCTAGTGATATCAGGGGAAAAATTATATTTCTTAGGGGCAGTTTTGCCTTTTGCCCTCATGTGTTTCTGATGTACAGCACACACTTGTAATGTGATTTTTCATTTGGATACATGACAAATAACTAGTGGAAGGACTCCAAGCTGTGACTGTTGCTTTGAGCTTAAGCCTGAGACACCAAGTTTTAATAATAATAATAATAATAATAATAATAATAATAATAATAATAAAAAGTTTTAAAGTCGTAGAGAAAATGAGAGCAGACTGGGAGAAACCAAACAAGTTATTTTATAAGCTCGGTGTTGGTGAGCCAGACCATCTCAACCGCTTCTAGGTGGTGTTAGGAGTAACATATTAATAGGTTCCAAGCAGCAGGAAGTCCTCGAAGCAGCAGGAGAAGACGGAGTAAAAATACAATTTATATAAACACCAAACCACTCTGCTCACTCCCCACCGTACTGCCAGAGCTCCCTCACCCCGCACTCCGGCTTCAGCGATGTGTGAAGAGCCAGATAAGGAACGCCGAGATGACACTCGGATAAATCTGTGAACAATAAGCTCATGTTCTGCATGTTAATGTGCAAGGAATCAAATTACCATCTGTATAATGGATAATGCATAATGGATTCATTATGATTACACATTTAATTTTTATTAACGTTAATAACATTTTGTTCCGATTTAAACTCTGATAAGTGTCTCGAATACATTGTTCATTTTCATATGTTGGGGGATTTGTTTATTCTTAAACTTATGTTTTCTATTTCCAAACCTTTCTCTTTCTTTTTGTGTCACTTGTCATCTCTAAAATATGTTCCTATCAATTATAATACTAAAAATAATAAAAAGCAGATTTATAGAAATTATCGACACAAAGTTGTCAAAATCACTGTCAACAAATGAATTCCCGTTTCATCGGTGTTGTATTCCTACTTCTAACACATTTGAATATTGCATATCACATGACATATTTAGATTCTGTTGGAGACTCTAGAAATAAACAGTGGGATACCGTATCAGCCATCATTTATTCAACAGCTCCCCGACCCCCAAATGTCCCTTTACAGAATGAGCCGTTCAGTGCTACGGCCCACGAAAAGATCAAAGACCATCAGCAATAAACCATTTTATTTTCCACCCGTAACCTAAAACACACTTACAATAAATGTGGTTTTATGCAACTCAATGAGATGACACTAAAACATTTTCTTAAACAGATGATGCAAATACCCAGTAAGGCCATCCAGGTGCTGAATGATGGACTCGTATGAAGTACGTGACACACAATGTACACACGTACACACGTACACACGTACACACGTACACACACACACACACACACACACACACACACACACACACACACACACACACACACACACACACACACACACACACACACACACACACACACACACACACACACACACACACACACACTTACTTCATGGGAATGGTGTGCCGAATGTCCTCGTAACAACAAAACTAACGAGATGATGTTGGATGTACATTCTTTGTATAATCTTATTCCTTAAACTGACATCACCTCTAAGTCTTTTCATTTTTTTTTTTTAAACATCTTCCATGCTGCACACATTAAAAGTTGACACGCTGAAGCTGCGATTAACGGTAGTTTGACCGTTTTCTTTCCCCTCAAAAGGCCCGCCCTCGTCTGCCTCTGATTGGCCAGTACTCGTTGCCTTCTTAGAATTTGTTCCCTAAAACATTTCGTCATACAGATAAAATTATATAAATTCAGGCGGCATTGTTCGTCTCACAGATAGATTTGCTGTTGCTAATTAGTCGTGCATAAATACTTTCAATAGCTTGCGATATCCTCTCGTTGGAAGTGGCACAGCATCAGCGCTCAGCTCATGAATCCACATAATGATCACTTGGCGTCATGTTCTCAGTGAGTTGACTGAAGATGAAATATATTTCGGAGGTTAAGTTAAAAACCTTTTCGGAAGAAAATGAAGAAAGAACACTTGATGGACACATCATGAAGGATCAGTGTGCTCTTGTGGTCGTAATGTCCTATAAACAGATACGGCTAACATGGCCAGCTTCAGATAAATAGTGTCTAAGCCTACAATATCTTGCATATTAGTTTTTGGCAATAGTTGTGGTTTGATGACAGGAGCAAAGAAAACAGCAATGAATGAACGCAGGTATATTTGTGGTTGTGCGACTGAACAGAACAATTTGATTTCTTAAAAGAAGCAGAAGTGGTTGTGTGGGTTTCTGCATTCATCCCTGAGACTCTTTTGCACAATACAGCTGCAAATATATATCATTGCCCATTCGTACACATTCAACCACTGTACGTTAACACAGTAATGAATCATTAACACATCGATGGGTTCTGCACATAGGGACTGGATACGTGCAGCGAGCACACAGTAAAATTGAAGGATCATAACTTGCCCTTCTAGTCAAAGGCGGTCGTTCCCTCAGCGGCTGCAGCAGCATGCGGGTCGACTTTAATCCACGGAGCGGAGGCCGGAGGCGTCGTCAGATCTCCGGCATGCACCGGAACCACGTCGCCACGTGGCCCTGCTTCTTGGCGACCCGTTCGTTCTCGTTGGAGTTCAGCAGGTCCATGTAGTGGCCGTACTCGCTGATGGCGTCCTGGACCCGGGTCATGTACAGCCAGCTGATGATCACGCCAAAGAACTGGGGGGGGGGGAGAGAAAGGGACGTAAGAGAGGGCGGGGTCACATTATTACATTACATGTCATTTAGCTGACGCTTTTATCCAAAGCGACATACAATGCTGTTACATTCGTACACCGTAGACGCAGCTACAGGGAGCAACTCAGGGTTAAGCGTCTTGCTCCAGGACACATCGACTAGGGCGGGGATTGAACCTCCAACCCCCTGACTGAAAGAAGGACCTGCTACCCACTGACCCATAGTCATTGAGCGCATCTCATTCACACATCAACTAATAATAATAATAATAATAATAATAATAATAATAACTTTATTTATATAGCACCTTTAAAAACAATGTTTACAAAGTGCTCCACAGAGTCAAAGCAAAACAAGTAGAATTGTAAGAAACCAATATTATAATTGAACATTATTTATATAAAAAGAAATTAAAAACAGACAAACTAAATTAGGGGAACAAAAGTTCTGCAGAAAAAGACTAGATCACTTAAAAGCTGTTGTATAGAAATGTTTTTTAAGAAGTGATTTAAAAAGAAGTTACTGATTCTGCGAGCCTTTTCCCTCCGGTAGGTCATTCCAAAGTCGAGGGGCTCTAACGGCGAACTCTGGATGTACTCTGGGTGTCATTTTATTCTTTTAAAAATTACAGCAGCTCAAAGTCTTAAAAAAAAAATCCACATCTTCCATGGTTTACACAACGTCCTGGGTCTGCGCTAACATTACAAAATATAAATAAATGTGTTTTTTTATTTATATTTTCCTAGAATGGAACCATCAAACCACATTTTGTGAATATACTGCGACATACATAACTTCAGAATATACTTTCTAGCTGACTCACTCGCCAGCTGTTCAATTAAAATGTGTTCACGCTTAAAGGACGGCTTATTATTATTATCCATAAAAGAGCGAGACGTTCTGGTGATTTACAAACGTTGTTTTTCCTTTTATTAATCTGAATAATTGAATTGAATTTAAACTCAAACTAAACCTGGTGGTGGCATTTGATCCGAGTTGAATCAAAAGCTATTCGACCCGTTGGTCGGCTGCAGGATGCAATCATGAAATGACTCCTAATAAAAAGGCTGTCGGCCCAATATCAGACAAAGAGAAGGATGCTCTCTTGTCTCCTCGCTCAAGCGTCCTTCAGGCGGCTCCTCGCTTCTAAATTCCTCCTCCAAACAAAAAATAAAATGAAGAAGGGGCGTCTTCAACGATGGGGCCTCAGATTGATTTCCGCGAAGAGCGAGGAGAAAATAAATGAGGCCATTGAGAAGCCCCTCGTGGATCGGATGGTGGTCGCTCTCTCCGAAAATCACAGCTCAGTGAAAAGAGGTTATTAAAGTCAAGCACAATCTATATCTGTAGCCGTGAGTGGGCGTTTGAGTCTAGAGTCTTCCCAGATCTATAACACAAGTCATATAATGTTATTCTGTGTCCGACACACCAAAATAGTAGATGTACAAATATTGGTTTCTACGTGTGTATCTGCCACCAGGTAGCTTTTTATTTTAATACTAAGAAAAACACCTTGGAACAAATATAAGATCCATTTATTTTGTTTTTAATCTGCTGATGTGTCAGATGTTCAACCCACATGATCAAACCAATGGAATAGAAGAATGTCAGGGTTCTCACACATGTTGACCGATGGATTTCCAGGACTTTTCCATGACTTTTCACCAAATTTCCATGACCAGACTGAAATCTCGGTATAAACATGAAAAATGTAGAAAATGTTGCGTATTGAGAGCTTACGCCGGCTTAAAAAAAAAATAAAAAAAAAATCACATTCATTATTTCAAACACGGCATAAATGAACACGTGATTATAACACATTTCCATGACTTTTCCAAAACTTTTATGATTTAAGTTTTTTCCATGACTTTTCCAAAACTTTTATGATTTAAGTTTTTTCCATGACTTTTCCAAAACTTTTATGATTTAAGTTTTTTCCATGACTTTTCCAAATTTTTTATGATTTAAGTTTTTTCCATGACTTTTCCAGGCCTGGAAATGACCATTTTAAAATGTCATGAATTTTCCAGGTTTTCCATGACCGTACAAACCCTGGAATGTTTAAAGCGTTCTGCGAACATCGAACTGCATATTTTATCTCTGCTGATCGGATGAACTCAACGTGAAGTAATTCACATCCCCACCATTTAATCATCCGAGTTGCTCGCCTGAATGTTTTATTTAACCGTGCTTCTGATATTTCTGGAAAAAACAGAAACTAAAGCTGCACTTTATTCTCCAGCAGCTGAGTTTGTTTGGCAAACTCTCAGCTGTACACAAGTTGTCCTGTGAAAGGTAAACACAACACCGAAACCTTTGAGAACAGCAACACGTTGAGGCCAGAATTCATCATCCGCGATCAACACGGTGAAGGTGTTTTCATTACATGAGTGTAAATATGATCTGAGAGATCTTTGTAAGTTTACTGTACAAAAGGATAAAAAAGATTAAAAGATGTATTTCTATTGTAGGAGTCAAATTATGGAACAACATTAAAATGCATGTAAGAATGGTAAGAACTCATTTTTGGTTTTCAAAAAGAATCAATTATAAAACAATTCTTGAGGGTTATAAGTGTGATTGAAACATAAACATAATTATATGGAAGATGTATGTGGATATATATATATATATATATATATATATATATATATATATATATATATATATATATATATATATATATATATATAAAAATAATAAACAAAATAAAGTTATTTTTATATATATATATATATTTTTTTCTTTATATTAATGTTCTGATTTAAATAATAATAATAATTTAGGATAAGAATATATAAGAATTTGTTGCTTCTACCTATACCTTTTCAGTTTTTCTGTATTGTATATTATATATATATATATATTTTTTTTTTATTGCAATGATTGACTGAATAAAATACACAACAAGTGACACATCTCAGTGTAGTTGACTGTGTTGTGGGGACTTCCTCACACGACTCAGGGTTCACACTTGGTTAACATTAACTGGCACTACAGGTTAGACAGAGAATACACAAACAAGTTTCTATGGAGCTTGTGTACTAAAATGGAGTTCAGGGTTTTTCCTGCCTAGAGAAAATTCGGGTGAGCGCCTAAACCGGTTTCCCGAGCGCCTATGACAAATCCCGAGCGCCTAAGGCAAAAAGAAGTCTGCAATGAAAAAATAAAATAAAATGTGAGCACACTCACACTATCGATGAAAAACACTGGAGTTATCTATCTATCTATCTATCTATCTATCTATCTATCTATCTATATAAATAATATGTCAATAATATGAACCTCAGAGGTCAAAGGTTACAACTTGGTTTAAAGTTTAAAGTAACGTTACCCTTTGGTTCACTTCTGTTTCCCATAAGGCTCGACACTAACCGCTTAATTTAGGTTTGTACCAAACAGAGAACCTGTGTGTGTGTGTGTGTGTGTGTGTGTGTGTGTGTGTGTGTGTGTGTGTGTGTGTGTGTGTGTGTGTGTGTGTGTGTGTGTGTGTGTGTGTGTGTGTGTGTGTGTGTGTGTGTGTGTGTGTGTGTGTGTGTGTGTGTGTGTGTGTGTGTGTGTGTGTGTGTGTGTGTGTGTGTGTGTGTGTGTGTGTGTGTGTGTACCTGAGGCAGGAGGATCCCTAACAGCAGTCCAGCCATGATCTTGTAGTTGTCCATCAGCCAGATGAAGAAGGCGTCCGTGCAGCCTCGGATGTGGATGACTTTGATCAGTTCCAAACGCTGCGAGACACAAATTGCCCGTTACTGTAATTATTTATCAGTTAAATACACTTGGTTATGAAGTTGTATTGCAAGATTAATCAATTACATGCGTCTAAGAGCAGCAACATTGTGACGAATAATCTTACATTTCAAAATATAAACACGTCACGTTTCACTTTATAAAATAACTGAACATGATCTCAACACCATCCTCCACTAAAGGGCCGCTACATATTCAAAACTGTCATTAAAGGAATTATGCAAGTCAATATTGGAGCTCTTACCTCACTTTCCAACACCTTGTACCCACACATCGTGTTGGCCACTTCGTTGGGCTGGAGAGGAGAGAAGCAGAGAGAAGAGATGAAGTGAAGAGGTAGAAACGAGACGTTGGATACAGACAGAAGTCTGTGGAGAGGAATCCACAGCAGATAGCAGGAGGCCTTTAACATTAGTGATAAAAACATAGTAAAAGAAATGACACTCTTGAAACTACCTCTCTCTCATGCACACACTGAAGACAGTCCTGAAGCACAAGAGGGCTGGAGACTCACCAGAGAAGTGTGTGTATGCATGTGTGACATCGAGCTGCACATTAACCACAAGACATGTTATTGTAAAGTGTGTGTGTGTGTGTGTGTGTGTACAAACTATAGTGTCTAAATGCGAGCAAGCATGTCCTTCATGACTGAGCGTGTGGTTTTCCATATTCAGATATTCAGATGGATTCATAAATTCAAATGAGACGAGACGTCTGGCAGAGGAAGAGAAAGGAGCGTCGCTAAAACGTGAACGTTGACTTTTAGAGTGAACATTCGCATTTTAGCAGCAGGTGTATTCATGTTTTTAACACATCCGTTCAGTTTCATGATGAATAGCAGGAACAGGAGGGCTCGTAAAACAACCCCACGGACACAATATTTTGCCCCATGATTCTGCAAATGATGCCGAAAGAAAACATTCTTCTGTACGATACGTCATCGTGTAACTAAACAGGCAAAAGCAGAAATCGGTGTGCAGTCATGAGCCGGAGTGCAGGACACAAAGCATCAGGTGGGAACTCTTGCAGCGAGTTTGCCCGATGCTCGATCAGCTTGCAGCTCATTGCTGCTTTGAGTTGATATGAACATACGGGCCTGCAATCACACACACACATCCATCCATCTGCACCTGAAATGTGCATCAAATAGATCACATGTTAGAGACAGGAGTGCAGAGGAAATGGCAAAATGACTCGCAAATACATTAAATCCACCCGAGTTCTATTCAAGTTTCCCTGATGATATCTCTCCCTGTTAATGTCGGCCGGTACTCAACACTCCCTAGATTTATGATAAATGCATCTCTATAACTGTGTCCTTCTAGAGTCTGTTTCGAGGGCAGCAGTTGTCAACCTGACCATCTGAGCTCTGATCACCTGCCATGTGTCGTCTCCGTCGCACGTTTTCTTAATCTTTATTTAAAACGCATGTCAAATTTAATTAATTCATTCTTTAAAAAAGCCTAATCATATGGATGAAGACGTCAGACCATAAAGCGTAGCGACGGGGGCTTCAGCTGTTGACGAGCATCGTCTTTGGGATGGGGGAGGGGGGGGGGGGTACACAATTCTGAATACAGCAACAAACCAAATTCAGAAAAAATAAATAATTTTATAATTCTACACAAAAAATATTGGAAATAAAACAGGAATGGATGACTTTGGGCTGCTGAAGAGCCACACAACTTAAACATGTTGTACCACAACGGTAGAAATACGGACTGGATGACATTACATGTTATCCATTACGTGTATTATTACATTATTATTTATTCTATTACACATATATAAAAATATATAAAAAGCAGCAGTAGCTTCATGAGTCTAGTCATGAGTCATCAAAGGGTTGTGTGTCTCAGTAAATCGTTTGTTTGTTTGTTCTCTCTTTGTTTGTTTGTTGTCTCTTTGTTTGTGTGTTCCCTCTTTGTTTGTTTGTTCGCTCTTTGTTTGTTCTCTCTTTGTTTGTGTGTTCCCTCTTTGTTTGTGTTTTCCCTCTTTCCCTGTAAACTCTGGGCAGTGTAGGTGTAGAAATTAAACGGTGCACACATGCCGTCTAGTGCAGGAGAAAATTGCCCACTTGTCTGGCATTAAAAAGGCTTAATCACCATTATAAGGGTGATGAGAAGTATTTTAAACATACCTCCACACTATTACAGCGATTATTGTAATGATATACAAGCAGAACAGTTTCCACCATAAAAGAATAGAGCCAGGAACGATAGAATGTTTGCCATCGGCGATCGGTTACGGTAAAGTTAAAGATGGTAAGATCCAACGCTGATGTTTAAAACTACCCAACACTGAGGGGCCTTTCTCAGCTCAGGGGGGTACCGGCAGTTACAGTCAACAGGGACTGAAAGGGAATTATAATGTGAGCATTTTACAAAAGAGAACATTTTATGGTACACCAATTTTTAAAGCAATGGCGAACCCTCACGGACATTGTGTGAGGCCCCTGAATATGACATGAAATGCATAATGTCTGAGCAACAAGTGTCACTTGTTGCCATATATATATATATATATATATATATATATATATATATATATATATATATATATATACACACACACACACACACACACACACACACACATATATATATATATATATATATATATATATATATATATATATGTGTATAATTTCTTTTGTTGAATTCTGATAGTTGTATATTTTGCTGATCTAACTAACCTAACCTAAACTAAGGGGTGAAATAGTTCCCCATTTGTGAATCCCACAGAACCAAACCCACAGAACCAAACCCACCCCGGGATGGTGCGTAGGAGTAGTCACACAAGGTGACTCTCTCCAAACCGCCCCACCCCGTTGGGCAGGTAGGCGATTCATCGTCACACTCGCCTATGAATCGCTCCTCCCGTGTAGGCGACTCTGAAGCGCCTCTTGCCCACCGCTCCTGAGCGACACACAAATCCCTGCCGCTTTGCTGGAAATCACTTCTACTTAAAGACTCTGGTTCGGAGCTCCGTGACGTCACTAGCGAAGTCTCAGCACAGAACCAAAGCGCATACATGTCACGTGACAATGTTTCCATGGTGACGGACAAGGCCACGGAGATCGAAGGCGCTGACAAGAAGCCACTTCCACCAGGAAACCTGTTTATATGTATGTACATGTTGTGTATGTATATAAGTACTTATGTGTGTACATACTACTGTTTATATCTGTCACGGGACACACCATGAAAACTATCTAATCTTTCATGGAACAATATAATTCTCAGGCAGGTTACTGATGCCACAATGGTGCTAAAACGCTAGCTTGCGATTAGCATCCGCTAGCTAAACGGCGCTCCTTTACTACTACACACTTAATAACTATCACAATATAGCACCGCCGAAGCGAGCGAACACAAAATATATATATATATATATATATATATATATATATATATATATATATATATATATATATATATATATGGCACTTGTGTATGTTTCTCATCTGTAAACACCAAGATTTACATTAATATCTGGTCACTGTCTGTGTTACGCTCAGGGGTGTTTTTTCCTACAGGCGGTATAGGCAATTTAGAGTCCAATTAACCCAACATGTCTTTGGATATCTTAAAGTTGAATAAGTAAATTATTAATTTTGGATGCATTTTTCATGTGTGGCAGATGCTCGCTCCCTAAACTGGCCCATAATGAGATGCCTGTAAACCATTTGAGCTCAGAGTGGAACTGTTTTTTTCTTCTTCATATTTCGTGGTTGTGTATGTTACTGTAACAGTTTATCTCCACACCTTCCCTTTTTTATTAGTTGTTTTCATCCTGTCTCTCTAACTATCATGTCATTCCAGATCCTGCTTCCCATCTCGTCAGTCCAACTCCCTTCACCTGCCTCTGATCACCTCGTTAGTCCCTCATTACCTTCACCTGGTCCTCACGCCCTTCTCACCTGCAGCCCATCCCCTCATTAGTCCCTCACTATATTTAGCTCCCTTACTTCCAGATTGTTTTGTGTTCTTCATGACCAAGCTCTCCAGCGTTGTACCTAGTCTTCATCTATTCCAGTTTGTTTTGTTCCTGCCGGATCTTTCAGTAAAGTCTATTACTTTCCAGTTCGTCTCCTGAGTCGTGCATTTGGGTCCACCCTAAATCCAGCCGTGACAGTTACATACAGAAGAAAATCAGACAGAAACAAACTGCAATACATCTTTCTTTGACAATTATTATTAATTTTTTGACTGTTTTAATGTTTTCCTAACTGTTTTTAAATATGTTTTGATGTTTTTATTGGTTTTATGTGAAGCACTTTGAATCGCCTTGTTGTTGAAATGTGCTATACAAATAAACTTGCCTTGCCTTGCCTTTGACAAGAATTTGAACAACTTAATAAAATATACCACAAACTAACGTTCAACGTATACAAATCACGGCACCGGTGACGGTATGGAACGTCATAGTGCAGAGGGGCAGACATGGTGGCAATATTATCTGATGCAGCAGGAAACCCATAACAGACGGCCAGTATAACAGTTTATATACCACTAAAAAGTAATGGGGAAAAAGCGATACCCACCTTGGTCGTGATGCAGCAGGTATATGGGACACCGCAGGCCGACGGGCTGCTTGAAGAACAGTTGTGGTACATGTTGACCGACCAGTCCGTATACTCCGTACCTCCACAACACTTAAACTGTCACAGGTGAGAAAGACGGTGGGGTGGAGACAAGTGCCGAAATTGGAAGGAGGAGGGAAGACAGAAAGCAATCGATTAGGAGAGTGATGGGCGAGGAGGTCCGTGGAATAGGAGACGAGGAGAGTGGAGGCACGGACGAGGACGAGAGAAAGCCATTAAAAAAAGTAAACTGGATAAACAACATTCTCTCTCATGCTTTTAATGCTAGAAACATTTTGGGAAGAAATGAGCCACATTAACAACAATGTGCATGTAATTATGAGAGTTGTATAAGTGTGTGTCTCTCTCTTTTTCTAACTTTGACACAATAATTGTAAAGATGGTAGTCGGGCGTGACAATATAGTTGAAATAAACATTAAGATATGACAATATTATGATCCGATATGTCTAAATATGGGAAATAAATAACAAACAAGACTTAAAACTCAGAATCATCAATGTGAAGGATATTAACAAAAATACATTAAAAAAGATTACATAGAAACAAATCAAGGCCGTTGCAATTTAAGAACCCAAATCGCTATTTTGTCCTCTTACTCACATTATAAATTATTAATTAAAATCAAAATTCATACTGTGACATTTTCCATCTAAAAAGCCTCTGCTGTGGACTGAACTGTTTTCTCCTGAATCTTGAACACTCACACGCTCATAATAGTTTGACACCATCCAATTATTTTGTATTGCCCGCTATCCTGAGAAAAATATTACAACTTAACAGGAAAATACTAACTATGCTTCAATAGAAAATCTAGAGCACATTAATAATAATTGGTTTTGGGCAAAGCTTTTAAGTCACATTGATCAAAGCCTTCAAACATCTTCCTTATCAGAGTTACATGGTGTGAAGGCTGTTTGGGAAACCTCACTGCGGGGCCTCCACGCTGATGGAAATATTCATTTAATAACCATCAGCATATCATCTAAATAAACTTCTCATCGCAGTAGAAGAACAGATGTAACAAATGATGAAAATTCTATTTTATAGCTTATTACAAAATGTGTGAGGACTAAATGCTTTTATAAAAGTGTAATAAAAGAAGTGACTGCCCCAGTAGATGTGGCTGCACCTGAACACACCTGAAGCCACAATGCCTCTGCTTCGTAAGTCGGTAAGACAAAATAGTTTATTGGGGAGTCGTAAAGACGGTAAGAGAGAAAACAAAAAGGGCAAAGGGTCAGACGGTAAGAGAGGAGGAGACGAGGATGAAGAGACGGGTCGAATACATGAATACAAATGAAGCTGCTCTTTGCCGCGTGATCAGCATGCTGACATTATGCAAGTGTGCCGGGAAGTTACTCCCTCTTCCCGCTGGCGTGGCGCCACAGAGCGCCGTGCGTCCGGCAGCGGGGGGTCAAAGGTCACCGGAAGGCCAACGCAAGTGTGACGCGATTAATTAAGTGTCGGGTTTAAGTCCAAAAAGCAGTCGGGGACAACTTCACACCGAGTAACGAGTTTAGTGAATGCCCCTGTGCCATAAATACAATCCAACGCTTCTGCAGTGAATCTTCGGGATGAATTGATCGGGAGGTTTTGCATCAAACAGAAGAGAGAGAGAGAGAGAGAGAGAGAGAGAGAGAGAGAGCGAGCGAGAGAGAGCGAGCGAGAGAAGAGCGGAGCGAGAAAAGAGTGAAAGTGAGAAAGCGAGAGAGCGAGCAAGAGCGAAGCAAGAGAAAGAGCGAAGAAGCGAGAGCGAGAAAGAGCGAGAGAGCGAGCGAGAGAGCGAGCGAGAGAGCGAGCAAGAGAGCGAGCGAGAGAGAAAGAGTGAGAGAGTGAGCGAGAGAGCGAGAGAGAGAGCGAGCGAGAGAGAGAGCGAGAGAGCGAGCGAGAGAGAGTGAGAGAGCGAGAGAGAGAGAGCGAGAGAGCGAGAGAGAGAGCGCACTTTCTGAGCAGGTAAGAGAGAGAGAGAGAGATGCTTTGCATTCATCTCCATCTCCATCAGAAACTCTCTGTTCAATCCCAATCTGGTGCCACGGATTAACCTCTCGTTCCCATTTTTCCTTTTTTTTTAAAAAAATGTTCCTGTAGTTTTCTAGTCGTCTTTTTCACCGTTGGATGGCAACAATCCTCCAGAGGTCAATCCCTTGGAGGCAGTAGTGAGTCAGGTGCGTGTAAACGACTGACTGCCTACCTGTCTGATGAAGGCGGCTCACTGACTGACTGACTGACTGACTGGCTGCTGTCTGATTGAACAGCTGACTGCTCATAACCAACTCGATTCAGACTATTACGGCACCCATGCAGAAACGTTGTGACAGATCTTTCACGCATGATTAACTTCTTAATTCTTTGCTAACTTCCTACATCAAATAGTTTATAAAAAGGTGACAAACACTGAATAACAGAATAATAAGTCTAAAACAAATGCTTTCCCAGTATCTGATGCTCTCTACCCTTCAACACCCACCGAGACAAAAAACAAACCATACGAAAAAAGCGTACTGAAGTTATTGTTTCCAAATTTATGAAACCCTGACCTTTACTACGTGGATTACCAGTTCAGACATTTACACTGTCTTCATATTGGGTTATTAAAAAACAATTAATTGTATAAGCCATTATCCCCTGATGAAAGCTGCGTGAACTCTGTTCAATTACAACCACTCACACAATGGAGCCAATCACCGATTAGCACATTATTGTTCAACCCAATTACCTGACCTTTGAACACCTCTGCCATTATTCAATCTGAAGCCACAGCATTGATGACCCATAGACACATCTCCAACAGAGTCTGCATTAAACATGTCACGCAAACAAGGCTTGAAATGCACAAACTGCTTCATCTTTGTTTCAGCTGATGGAACTTCTTTTTTAAAAGGGTCTAAAAAGTCTAACTCTGCATGTAATTTGACATTCACTTTCAATAAATACTAAATACTACTAGTAATTTAGTATTAGTATTTAGTATTTGTATTTTAGTAACTTAGTATTAGTATTTTGTATTTTAGTAGTAGTATTGGTATTTTGTATTTTAGTATTTAGTTTTGTGTTTTAATTTTTATCTTTTATTCTTATTAATACTCTAATGTACATCCACTGCTGTGATACTGAAATTTCCCCACTGTGGGACTAATAAATGAATATCTTATCCTATCTTAATAAGAAATACAGAAATAAACTACAACTAATTAAAAACCGAGCTGCCAGATTGGCACTGCAGTGATCAATTGGAACAAATAGAGCATATTTGCACTTTTGCCTGTCATGGTTCTTCTCAGTTGAAATTAAACTCCACTACTTTGCACTTTTGCACCTGCATATGTTTTTAACCGAGTACAGAACACAACAGACATAACCACAACATCCCGTCAGCACGCTGAGACCGGAGTTTGAACTCTGGTCAAAATGTTCTCAGGTATTGAGGGGGGCTTTCTTGAGCTGCTTGGATTCCCTCTGATGAAATGTCATCTTCTTGCTATAACACACTTCAGTACCTATAATAAAATTACTCTTTGATTAGCGATGTGAGTCGTTTGTGCATATTGCGAGATAAAAAAGGGCCTCCACTCGCTTTCCCTGTGTTGAATGTCACATTTGCATTAGAATACACAACAGAAGGTCAGATTGAAATTCACTCCATACAGGATATAAAAGGGCCCGCCACTAAACCACACGTGTGTGTAGTTGCTCTCTAAGATGAGCTTTTTAGAGAGATCTGAGCAGGTACGATCTCTCTCTCTCTCTCTCTCTCTCTCTCTCTCTCTCTCTCTCTCTCTCTCTCTCTCTCTCTCTCTCTCTCTCTCTCTCTCTCTCTCTCTCTCTCTCTCTCTCTCTCTCTCTCTCTCTCTCTCTCTCTCTCTCTCTCGCTCTCTCTCTCTCTCTCTCTCTCTCTCACGGAAAGTGTCACGCTCCCCGGTTGCTTGATTGGCATTTTGTTGAGACCAATATCAATGAGACGAGGCTGCGGGTTCAGAGGGTTTTCTGTTTAGCTTCTTGCCTAAATTAAGTAAAGTCGACCCCAGAGGAGAGCTGGCTGCACGAGGAACGCTCCGTTGCCAAGTGGAGCGATTGTAGAAGTGGAGGCTGACCGACCCAGGTTCGTCCTTTACTAGCTAGTGCCAACTACAAAAGGTATTTAGCGTATGTTGTAGCATATCAGCAGTTGGTAACAATTAAGTTACAAAAATTATCAAATTTAGCCCCTTACAAATTTGTATTGGACGTACAATTGATGGTTTTAAAATAGATAAGTCAAGTAATAACAACGCCAAAATGATTAGAATACTATTATATATTGCTCGAAAGACTATCCTCAAACTCTGGAATTCTAAAGATACCCCTTCTACAGATGACTGGTATAAGGGGATTTTGGAAGTTCTCCCTTTGGAAAAATTGACCCACACCCTCCATGACAATGTCAAGGGATTTGTCAAAATATGGAAACCAGTCTTAGACGTGGTGGACCCCTCCGGGGTGGACTTTGCTGTGGCAGATTAAAAACATTGGTACTGATGCTGATTTGATGATGTAACCTTAAATATGTACATATACTGGTGATGTGCGAATGTATAATGTGCTTTTTATGTTTTTTCTAATTATTTTGTATCCATTATCTATTTATTGTTGTGTCTGTTTGTTGTTGTTCTTTACCCTTTTATTTCCCTTTTAACTTTGTGTTGTATCCTTTATGTCCTGTCTTGCTAATTTGTAAAATAAAATAAAAAATATATATATAAAAAAAATAGATAAGTCAGATAGGAGAAAAGCACCTTTTCATCTGTTATTTCACAGGGAGAGAGAGTTCATGTCTTGAAGGGTTCCTCGTCTTGCTGCCATTTAAGACATAAAGAGCGAACAATCGTCTGTATTGTAAATTAATCTAGAGATAACTTACAGAATCACCCCCCCACTCCCCATTAGTTTAAGAGTCGGTAGAATTTCTTCCACGTCCGCCAGGTAAACACTTCAAACTCTCGTACTACACGAGAGATTTAAGTGTTTTGTTTAAGAGTGTTTCCCTTCCGCCGGAGCCAACCAGCAGCTTCACACCGTGACTCGGAACAAAAGCTTCAGGTTGCCGCAGCCAAATGTTTTTGCACCACGACTGCGGCCCCGTATGTTGCCACCGGAGCAGAGTGCCAGCGAGTTAAGATCTTTAAGGATAAACAGGTTTTTTTTAAACTGCTGCCAAAGCAATCTCTTGTTTGGAGGGATGATGAAGTGAAATTGCGTTTCAAGATAATACACTGCTAAGTTTACTGAAAACTGTTGACTGGATGGCATGCCAAGATAAATTTTGAACTGCACGTGTATATTTTGTTGATTATTCCTGGCGGCTCTGAAACGACAGACACAGATGGCGGAGACTCTTCGCACTCCGGGTGTTTTCACACCTAGAAGCTCAAACGGGTCCCTCTGAACAGTCAGTACGGTCCATTTGGGCTCGAGATGTTAATCGCCGTCACTTGAACCCTGGTGCAGGCCAAACAACAGAACCCAGTCTGCATTTGGCCGAAATTTAATTTGGGAGCCAACAAGCTTTTTTTTTTATTTAGCTTTTTATTGGTTTAAAATTGGCTTGCAAACCGGCTTATTTGTGAAACTTCTGTCTGTACACGCCGCCTCTTGACTCGACTAAACAGACCGTAAACAACGAGCAGCCCCTCCCAGAAGACTTTCTGTCGTCCGACCAATCGCCTTCCAGAATGGTGTGAAAGCAACCGAACAAAGAATTTTAAAATCGGTTCATTATTTTTTCAAAAGCTAAATTACTGATAAGTCCATCTGCTGGTCGTGAAATCCTTTTAAAGAAGCAATCTTAGAATTGATCTCTTTAAGGCCATGTATATACCGTTTGGTAACCATGGTTACAAACAGCGGGGTTATTTCCCCTAAATAATAGGTAAAAAACTAAAACATTCATGTTTAGTGAAAAAAAAGTGTGGACAGAAGATGCCCTGGAGTGCGAAACAGGTGTTTTATGTGTACTGCACTGCATTATGACATAAAACAAAATAGAACGGGCACTGAATTATGAACATTTAGGCATTAGTTGCATGGCAATTGGATTTAAGTTGACCGCGCTATGGCAAAAAGACGATTTTTACCTTTCCATGACCTTGACCTTTGACCCGATCGATCCCAAAATCTAATCAAATGGTCCCCGGATAATAACCAATCATCCCACCAAATGTCATGCGATTCGGTTTAATACTTTTTTACTTATGCGAATAACACGCATACAAATAAATAAAATAAATACACGGCGATCAAAACATTACATTCCGCATTTTCAATACGAAGGTAAAAAGCTGACATGACAGAAAATATCCGGTGACGTCACCTCACCTTCTTCTGGACGAAGTCCATGATGTTTTTGAAGTCCAGGTCGTCGTAGTAGTTCACGATGCCTTTTCGGATGTTCTTGTTTAGCAAACCCAAAGTCTGAAGGGAGAGAGAGAAACAACAACAACAACAACAACAGAGAGTTTATGTGCATTAGTGGGATAAAGGAGGTCATGTTACTACCACAGTACTTTTCAAAAACACAGCTGATATTAAATCAACGTTTCAGAAATGAAGATCTCCGCAGAGCAGAGGCTGCGTCAAGGTGACGGATCCAGTGAACTGGAATATTAGAAAGTGACCGTTGGCCAGCTCACATCCGTCGGCCACAATCTGGTGCAGCAGAGTCACGCCAGGCTAATGCATTTGTATTTTTGGACACTACAATAAATATTTGAAACGCCACTAAGTACGTCCATGAAGAGTTTTTATTTTAGGGATTCAAACATTTCTTCCACTAATTCTACTTCACTCTTTGTTTGGGATACTTTAGTCTTATTTACAGTATACTTCATGAGAGGAGCTCTGGGCTCCGTTCAGGCCCGACGATGCTCCGTCGTTTCTCTCTTCTAACGACCATAAAGGCTCGAGACTTCTCCCCTCACGACAATCTCAGAGATTAAAGGGACTGAGCCTTTCAATTAATGTATTATAACATATCAGGTCTTCACAGTGTGTAGGGCCAAGGCCGCCATATTTAAATCACGTTACAATTCCCTTTGAGACAGAAAAAAACTGGACCATTAATGAATGACACTACGAGCTCATATGCCATTATAGATGTGAACGCGTTCATGAAAATGAGACGTCGGAGACAAAAAGACATCTTTCATCAAATCTACCTATAGATGAAATAAATGAAATCTTATTCAAATGCAATGCCTTAATTTTTTTATCTCAATGTAAATGAGACGACAGTAAAAATAAAGAAGCTCAGCTTCACTGTGTATTTATCTACATAATGTAAGGTGTATTCTACATTATGTTTTTTCTTTTTACAAACTGGAATGAAAATTGAAATTGAAAAAAGAAATTTATACTGAAAGACGTTATTCCAAGAAATGATTATGCCGAGTGTCAAGTCATGTAAATGAGTTGTTTGAGATCATTAACCCTCCTGTTACATTTAGGGTCAATTTGACCCCATTTAATGTTTAACGTCGGTGTTCTTTGGGCTCAATTTGACCCCAGGCTGTTTTTTACTGTGTCAAACATATAAGAAATATCAACTTTTTTTTATTTAAAAGGGCTATTTAGGTAGTCAACAAACAAACATAAAGTCTGGGCTTTCCTAATCGGTTGGATATATATTTTTCTTACGTGCTTGCTCATGTTTATGGGAGCCGACGATAAACATAATACTGAAATTATGTATTGACAATTTTGGTCGCAAACTTCGAAGTAAGTATCACTCATGTTTGTTTGTTTTTTGCTTGCAATAAAAGTTTAATTATAATAATGAGAATATTTCGGGGACCCGTAACCTAATTTTGAATTAATTAACGACGTCCGGTCTTTACATGTCGTAAACATGTCACGTCTCTCTGTCACGTTGAAGTCATTCTTGGCTATTTCTCCGCAAAACATTATTCATCATCATCGCAGAGGAAGCTGCTCGTCTGGTCGCCACTCCATGAAATTATTATTGGATTTTGTTGCAGGGAGAGAAAATTGGATGAAAAAAGAAGACAAAAATAGCCACCAATACATTGGGAGAAACAAAGAGGGTTAAGAAAAAGGATTAAGAAAAAGGTATTAGGAGTGAAATAGAGAAAGAGAAGATAGGGAGATACGGAAACAACCAAACAAGTTTCATCAGCAGACTGATATTAAAATGATAATCCTATCTCCTATGTGAACAGATCCATTTGGATTATACCGTCCCCGGGCGATTCCTGACTAGAAATATGAGACCGTGAGATTTCAATGAAGTCTCCTTTTAATAACAGATATTATATAAATTAATCATGGTGCACGGTTTCTGCATTTGGTTTTCGATGAATACTAATAATCGTGACATATCACGTTTCTCCATCATGGCTCATTCGCATTACCGCGTGCAGTTAAACGAGGCATGCGGCGTTTGGTGCATGTCAATCACACCAAGACCGACCAAAAAGCTGTATTAAACCATAGGAATCCAATTCATTGTTATCGTGTATCATTTACTCATGATACAGATTCTTTCAATAACAGTTTATGGCTGAGAACCGGTTCCCCCGCTCCGTTTCTAAATGCCAGGTTATTGATCGGCTCACCTGATGGCGGAAGCCCAGCGACAATATTCCTCCCAGCAGCTCCAGGATCAGACACACAGCCAGAGTGTACATGAACTGTCAGCAGAGCACAATAGAAAGCAACAGTCATTAAACACACTTACATTTGTGATCAGTTATTAAAGTTATCAACAATTTTAGATACAATGAAATCAGGCTTTTCAATACTGTTAAAAACCACAATGTGTTTATTCCTGTATTTGATGACTGTATTTGATGACTGTGTTTATGACTGTGTTTATCCCTGAGACATCCGCCTCAGGGGGAAAGGGAAGCGTACGCTCCCATGCACAAAGTACACTCGTGTTCAACCTGAAATTATTATTGGTGGCAACAAATAAATAAGCTATAAAAAATGTTTAAAAAATCTCAATGCATCAGAAAACAAAGCACATGATGATGTGTATCATCATGTACCATCGAAATGCACCTCGGGCTATTATTGAAAGACCTTATTTAAGACAGGCCATAATTATGTGTAATAGTCCTATATTGATTAGCGTTAAATTAAAGCTTCATGTCGTGTTGCCGTCTACTTCCACGTCGGTCCAAAATGTGTCCAACGTTTATCTTAGAAGACATTTGTATGAAGTCATATTTTGCATGTGCATGATTGAGTCAGGAGCGTGTTTTCGTGAGTCCACAGTGACCTTCGAACACCTAATTCTAATCAGTTCCACCTTGAGTGCAAGTGGATGTTGTTGCAAATTTGAAGAAATTTGCTCAAGGCTTTTTTGAGATATCACGTTCACGAGAGTGGACGACCGGCCAGCGCGAAGGAATATTAACGTCTCCGGCCACAGCTGACGTGGAGGCATGAAAAAAAAGAGGAGAAGAGACCGACCGCTTATAAATGTGATCAACATATCAGTCCAGGGCTGTCATGCTCCTGCCCATTTGGCTTGGTAATCACGGTCACATGATCACATTAGCACTTCCTGATCTGCTCTCACTTCCCCTTTTTCCTCGTGTAAATCACCCAACGAAGTCATGCTGCGACTCCAATAATAAAGGATTGGGAACACTATATACACATCGCAAAGTTTTCATCTGACTTATACGAGGCACTTTAATGCTGAAATCAGTTGCAACATGATCTCCATGTTAATGAGATGAAGATGAACAATGTTAGCCCTAACCCCAAGACAAATTGCCACATTTTAAATGTAGCTAAAACTATTTTCAGAACTATTCTTTCTTGTTATGACGCACATATAACAGCTTGATATTGCTTTATATTTGCATCTAAAGGAGTAGGAGAGCCCCTGCACCCTCCTTGCTGCTGAACACCGTATGTGCCTGCTGTGGCTGATGAGTCGAGCTGGTAGTTCAATCACGCTTTATTACCAACAACAAGCGTCGCTGAGTATCACTTATATTCAAACGAGGAGGAACGCCACTTATAGTGCACCTGACCCCACTTACGGTCCAACTACAGGAACAGAGCAGATCTCACTGTCGAACCCCAGTTACACAGAGACAAATGCATCAACAAGAGACAACATTAACATTACATTACATTACATTACATGTCATTTAGCAGACGCTTTTATCCAAAGCGACTTACAATAAGTGCATTTCAACCTAGAGTACAAACTAAGAACAACAAGAATACAGAAAGTAACATTTCCTCATATGTGTCCATGAACACATCGCCCCGTTTACCCGTGAGCTGCATCTACACCTCTCACCTGAAAACATATTAAAACTCATATCTACAGCTTTTAGCGTGGCTCAAAATCTCACGGGCCGACGCCGCATACTGTAATAGCCTACTGCTAACGAGGAATACATGTGGCCATTTCTCATGTGCACAAAACCCACGTACCGTGTGCACTACGTACACGAGTACAGCATGCATTGTTCTCAAAGTGTTAGAAAATAAAAGTGAAATTCAACAAAATATATAATATATAATACATTCCCTTATATAATATCTGGAGATGTATGAGGGGGGTGGGAGTCGCCAACAGTGGGAGGGAGGTCAATTGACAATATTTGTGTTTTTATATATTAGGGTATGCAGGTAAATGCATTAAAATGTCAATATGTGTGCAGGTTTTTGCATGTCTACCAATATTTATATATATAAATATATTCATTTTTACGTACCTTTATGTACGTACAATGTGTACATCTTTTCCTTTGCATATTTAAAAAAAACAATAAAATATTAGATCACCAAATAAAATGTAATAAAGAATGAAAGCATCCAGGCAGCAACTTTACTTAAAAAACATTTTCTTTTAAATAAAATACTTGGCTCTGACTACACCACTCACCACTTTCAGGAGGGTTAGATTATCCCTCAGTGAACCCAAGAGTCCAATGAGGGAGACGATGAACATGACGATTCCCAGCAGGATCAGGATCACGGCGGGGGCCAAAAACACTCCCTCCAGCGTCTTGTAGCGCTGCCTCTCCACCTCGGCGTAGATGCCGATGCCCAGGATGAAGCCACCTATCAGCTGGAAGAGAGACAAAAGGCAGTCGCCATCAGCTGGAACCAGCGGTCGTCTGATTCATATCATTTCGTCTAGAAATGGGTAAAAAGAGGTTTTAAGTTTGCTGCTCCTGCGGCTTGAAATTTGCTGCAGACCGATTTGGGTCTAGGGGAACCGGTTCTCTTTAGGTGTTTTTAAAAATAGATTAAAAGAGTGAGAGGAAGGTTCATCTGGTTGTAAATGTTTTCTTTGACGGAGGTATGTGCACCTGTGTGAACTGGGTTATGATGACTTGAGTCTTAGTTTTGTTTTGTTTTATTCATGCTGTGATCTAAAAAATGATCTTTCTTTCTTTTTTTTAATATTGTCTGCCACTCTTTTAAGTTATATTGTCTGAGACTTTGTGTAATGTGCTACTACTGCTGCTGTCGGCCAGGAACCTTGTAAAGGAGATTTTTTATCTCAATGGAGGCATTTCCTATTTAAATAAATTTAAAATTTAATTTAAATTTCTACATTTGACTAAAGGAAGAAAACACTGTGCTTTCTTTGATTAGTGTGTTTAAAGAACTCAGTCTCATGGCAGTTCTTCAAAGAGTCACAAGATGCTATTTATTGGTTTAGCGCACAAGGACACCAACTGTCTCTCTTACAACACCACACGACACAAAAGTTAGACCCAGACCAAAAAACACTTGGTTGGGTTTAGGAAAACCGTCGCGAACGTTCGGTCTAGGCCTTTGAGTCAGCAAATTAAAAAAAATTAAAAACACACTTCACCACGGGGCTACATACAGTACATATTTAACTAACTGAAGGATACATCACATCAACCCTCATTTACAAAGAATAGTTAATTTGATCCTTCCTCAAAAGGTCACTTTAATTAGATTAGAATAAACCTTCATTTAAGGACCACCATGGGCAAATGTAATAATTGTGTCTGACCTCGTTAACACTAACGAGACGGATTGAGACGGAGGCTTGCTTCTCCAGTCAAACAAAAATGGCAAACTCTCCGGTCCAGCATGTTTTGCCTTCCTCGCCTCATATCCAGTGTGACATTAGCATACATCAAAGCCTCTGGAGGCAGATAATTATGCCGCGGCGAGTTCACAGCCTACCAGGGACATCATGGGAGTGAATAAAAGCTTGAAAAGGTCAGTTATGCCACATTAACAGCCTTAATAGTATCTAGCCATGCAAACAATTGTGGTTGTTTTGGAGGAAATTAACTTGTGATGCTCAGAGCATTGTAAACAAAATAAAACAATCACCGTGTGAACCGAATTTCCGAAAGACGATAATCGGATCATTGATAAAACATTAATCTGCAGCATGAGACGTGTTCTCTGCTAAAATGCACAAAAATAAACTGTAAAACTAACGGCAGTTTTTTTTTGCAGGTTATCACCAGACATTGCACACTCATTGACGAAAACAACGACTCTGGACAAGAAGGATGTTCGTAAAAGCTTTTTCTTCTACCTGTTAATATATACACTATACATTTAAATACAAACTGAATACATGACAATAAAGTAAAATGACGAAGTGTTTTCCTACAATGAGCGCCGGGCAAATCTAAATTAAAAAAAAGGCTAATTACGTTACACAGATTACATTACAGCCAAACGGCTCAGGAGCCAATGTAGGACTGTAATGTGGTCAGACAGCCAAACAACGACCCATTTATAGCACCGCCACTTAAATTATCCTTGTATCCTTAATTTATCCAGAGAGGGTCGAGAAACTCTTAACTTTGAAACACCCAATTTTCATTTACAAACACGCATCTGGGAATGCACCTGTAAGCTGCTCAACACGTCACAGGAAAACCACTTCGTTGAAATGCTAAATTAAATAAAGAATAAACAAATAAATAATTTAAGCACAAAAGTATAATTGCTGAGATGGAATCGGGCAACACAGACACGCGTGTGCTCGGATACTTTGAAGGAGCCGACAGTTGATCATCTACGCACTTTAATTGGAGGAGAAAAGGAGCGAGGCTAAATTAGTTTAACGAGACAAAAACGACAATTAAGCTAAACATCTCAAAAACAAGACTGGCATGTGGATGTTGAGGGTATAATGTTGACCAGACGTGTTGTAAAATATGCTAATTAGCATTAAAAAAAAGGAAGAAAGTGTAGAGTAAAACAGTCTTCGCTCTCCCCCTCCCTCTCCCTCTCTTTCCCTCCCTCCCTTACATGTCTCTGCTTGCCGTCTGTTAGGAACTCTCGCTCCTGGCTCACTTCAGCTCAGCCACGTGAGGAGGAGGAGGGGGGGGGGGGGGGGGGGGCATAAACAAAGCCACTTTAAATTTCTGCAGATGACTTGGTGACGACGTCAGGCTACGGTTAAGGTGTATTATATAACCGACACACTCTCCTACAACAATGCCACAGGGCCATTAGTGAGCCTGCTGATACTCAGAAGAAGCAACCAAGCTAAAAGCTGCAGACACACACACATCCGACAACTCAACCCGTGTGTGTGTGTGTGTGTGTGTGTGTGTGTGTGTGTGTGTGTGTGTGTGTGTGTGTGTGTGTGTGTGTGTGTGTGTGTGTGTGTGTGTGTGTGTGTGTGTGTGTGTGTGTGTGTGTGTGTGTGTGTGTGTGTGTGTGTGTGTGTGTGTGTGTGTAAGACAACAATGTGTCTTGGACTTTTCTGAAGACAAACACTGATTGTCACGTGAAGCGAACCAGGACATGTTTACTTGACAGGCATTTCAGGAAATGTCAAGGACTGCATTTTTAATGATTCTCTCACATAACTGTTGTATTTCAGTCAGTAAGGAACAAAGTTATCCCAAATTACAGCTGGTGAGCAGTAAAAAGTACAACTTTAAAACATAATTATTCATTTGACTGTGTTTCATGCTTTAGTTTTGGTTTCAGTCTATCAGCTGCACAACCTTTGATCAGTCAGTCTGAGGCTGGGTTTGATGACATCATTTCCCTTTTACAGTTCAGTGAACAACAGGAAACTTCTGTATTGTTCTTCCAACATATGCAGTTTCACTTGGCCTTTTGTCATTTAATGAATTAAATAAAGGCGAAAAGCATGACAGTAAGAGCTAATTATAATGTTGAGAATTAAGAAAGAGAGGGTCTGAGGTTGAGAACGTGTAGAAGTACTATATGTGGATAGAGTAATGCCCGACACAAACAATAAATCACGACCACAGAGCGTGGCCTCTGCCGTCAGGAGGACCGCCTGCTGCGTCAGCGTGTGTTCTTTCATCACTAATAACAAGAAAAGTGGGAACAACATGCAGTCAATTAAAAATGTTTCAATTACTATCAACATCATGGCACAAAGCTGTTGATGTCGCTCTTAATGAAAGAGCGCCAGCTTTTAAATGCAGCGTGTGTATATTTGGTACCGTCAACATTCCCTGGAGGAACATGACCCACGATACTCTTTTCTTCTCGACTGTATCCCGTTCAGATAAGAAACATTCCTCAGAGACGGCGTCTCTTTAGCATCGCGACTGAGCCAACAAGCTGTGTGAGCAAAGTAAATATAACATGTTAATCTGATTCACCTTTCCTATCAAGGCAGAATTCATTCTCCATAATAAACCCATTACTGACTCCATCTGCCTCCTCATCCCACTCTCTGCCCCCCCCCCCCCCCCCCCGTCTCTCTCCGTGAATAAACATTTCAGGAAGGTACCGAGGAGAGAACTAATAACTGATTTTCTTTCTCTCGTAAGTGTTGTGTCACTTCAGCCATCTGTGTGCGCAAATGCACAATCTGTCAGGTTTTGTTTGGCGGGGAACAGCTGCAGGGTTTGGATGGCGCACAGAAAACCTTTATTCCTTAAAAGAAAATGTTGAAAAATGTTAAAAAATATTAACCCTATTTATGTTTAAAACAATCTGGTTCATCAGAAATAAACTTTTAGAATTTCTGGAAACAAGGGAACGAATATTAGCCAATCAAAAGTTAGTGTTAGTTATGGGAAATAAAATAAATCGACTGTAATCTACGAGCCATGCAACCACTAGCAGCTGTGAAAGAGTTAATTATGCATGCAGACAGGGCACAGGCACAGTCCACTCATGCCATGTTTGAGATTATATTAAGATATTTAATTAGTATGTGAACAGGAGCCATTTCACTTAATACACTTTCCCTTTTTTTATTCTCCCTTGTTCCCATTAAACTGTCCATCTGGTAGATTAAAGACAAAAGACACAAACATCTCATTCCGATCTTAATTAATACAAACCCTTTACTATGTGACTTTACTTATATTTAAAGATCAGTGTCAATCATTTAGGGAGATCTACGAGCAGAAATGAAATAAAATATTATTAATACGTACATTTTCTTGAGTGAATAACCACATGAGTGTAAGAACATGGTGTTTTTGTTTACCTTAGATTGAGCTGTTTGTACATATGCAGCGGGTCCGCCATGTGTTTACAGAAACACATCAGATAAGCACAACACCTGCTCTAGAAGGAGCTTTTCTTGTTTTCACATCTTTATATCACTGAAGTTCAACTTTAGATGCCACTAAATCCTACCCAATGCACCTTTGATCATAGTAATCTTATGACATTGTATTTATTGTTGTGTGGACTACATTTCAACCACACACTATTCAAGTCTGATGCGTTCATGTTGTGTCTTTAAAAGAAAAAGAAAGAGGAAACAGATGAAATCTTTTTAAATAAAAGCGAATATGCTAAATAGCCTCAATTTAATGCCACCATGCAGATGACGTCACTTGGTAAACTGAACAAAATACAACTAAACCAACTAGTCAATTTAGAGCGATTGAATGCTGTGACGTCACTTTCCTAAACGTACTGAATACATGAGTGGCCGTCAGTCGCCTGGTGGCTCCCACGTGACTCATGTCTGACCCACAGCAACGCAGCACGTGGAACCTCCCAGAAAAGCAGCCCGCATACAGCCCTCTGCTCTTCCTCTTCCTCTTCCTCTTCCTCGGTTCTCGCCTCGTTGTGTTTACCGAGTGCAGAGCGGGCAGGTAGCAGGGTAAAGGTGCACAGAGGAGGGCGTGGCCACATTGGAGCCGACAGAAGGCTGTCCAACCCAACGCCTGTGGAATAACATCGCAGGTACAACACCTGCCGCTTTAAAAAACGGTTTCTGCGTATTTGCATACGTTGTTAAATGTTGGACACCGTTTCATTTCTAGCAAGAACACCATTTATTAGTATTCCTTTCCATGGAAGTGAACCCAGTTGAACCAAAACAAACAAACACACACACACACACACACCGCCTGTCTGCGCCCTCGAGCCGTGTCCAAACACAACGCGCGCTCCTCTTTAACACAACATATATTATAATGACGTTACTCACCCACCAGATGATGGCATAACCGAACAGGGTCAATTTGAGGACAATGTATGAGAATCGATGACAGTACCGGACACCGTCGTCGTCGGACATCGTGCCTGTTTGAGTTGATTCCCGCAGCTCACTTCCGCCTTGTCATCGTCACCACACCTGGGAGCGCACGAGCGGCAGATGGATGGGAGTCAACTGGAAGTGACATCTAGTGGGAGCGCCACGCCGTTCAAACATGTGCATGTTCATGTCCACCGAGATTGCGAATGATCGATGAGTTTGATTAAATAAAATGTGTTTTTCTTGACCGCCGAACCAAACAGGGGCGTATCCAATAACCATGAGCTCATTGCACTTCCTCCTCTTTTCCTTTATTTAAAATAAATAAATAGAAAAGTCTCTATAATTTCGGTTATAAATCCCCTTTGTGAAAAGTGGTTTAGCAAGGAAGATAGTTTAAAACAACAGCACAACAACACTGCCCCCCCCCCCACACACACACACACACACACACACACACACACATACACAGGCAGTGATTTCCACATTGCATCGATCTGTAAATTCAGGAATGTGTCCCACCTTTTATTAAATAAACAATAAGCAGGAAAAGGCTGCCCTTTATCTTGCACATAGATACAACATTGTGATAATGTGTATATGTATACAAATACATACTGACTCACATTGCCAATGACTCCATGTGAGACAATGATAGATCAATTTAAAGCTGCCTCCCAAAGATAGGTTGTCTGTGGCCAACTATTGCTTGCAGTGTTTCCAAGGCTTTGGGCAAAATTGGCTGTTGTCACCTCTTATCAGCTGCCGCTCAGCTATTAAAATGTGTCGAGTCGATAAAAGGGAGCCGTCTGAGAGGCTGTTCAGTCAAATAAATCATTATTTTCACCCTGTTAGTTTGGGCTGTTATTTAACTATTTATCTTATTTATCACCTGCACCGTTCCTTCTATTCTTGCTTCACCAAAAAGACCTTTGGCTGACAAAGTAAAGCAAACGTCAACATGTTCAGAGATGTATAGTCTTTGAAATGTGCTCAGGTGCACCGTTTAACTGAAGATGAGAGGAAGTGTCTGTGTGTGAGCCATCGGGGTCGAGTTGTGTTTCTTCGCGTCCTCATTAGTGTCACAGTCACACACTATTCATTCCTTACCTCAGGCTTAGATGCACTATACTTACACTTACACGTGTCATTCCCCTGCCTGTGCCCTTCAATAAGCCCTTGGCCAGGCTTTGCTGGCCAGGAATGATTTTTGAGCATGTGAAAGTACACATGCAGTGCAAACTGTACACACACAACAGAGAGCGGCTTCACCTATATCTGTTCTTGTGCAAACACAACAGATGAGTTTTTTCCCTGATAGGGAGGAAGAGGAGAGACGCAAACATAGCTCATACGTGAGGAGGAATATCACACAACCAAATGCTACACTGTAAACCTTCTCACTGCAAAATTACAGCAAAGTCTTACAGTGTATAGATGCCGTCAGTGAGAATAAAAGCAACAGAAAGCACAAGATATAACAGTAAGACTGTAAGACAGAGGAATATAAGCACATGAAAAGTAGGACATATATATATATATACATTGTCTAAGTACAGCAATGCAAGTGTACTGAGTGGGGACTAATGGTGATACTGAGTTAAAGTACATATTTATACTGTATATCTTTTTTTTAAACACACATGCGACGTTGATGCAAAGCATGAGTTTCAAGAAAGACCATGCAGGACAATGTCATGCTCGACTATGCCCACTAAAATGTTAATACTTGTGTTTATGTTCACAGTTTTAAACCAGCAGCACATCAACACCGACTCAATCCATCACCAGAGAGACATTTAAGAGTTGTGTAATGTTCAGATGCCACGGCTCTAACAAGAAGTAGAAAGCAGCATTTCTTTCCAAATGTGTAACCGCTAATAACAGCAAACAGAGCTTATATACTTTAAAACTACTTTGGAACTGTCGACCCCATTTTCAACTCAATGTGAGAGGAGCACTTCTCAGTAATCCAGGACTCAACGAGATTCCTCGAGGGAGCACCTCCATCCAGAGCCAACACATGCCTTCAATTGATGCCACTCCTCCTCTTTCTGTTTATCATTTATTTTTCTCAAAGGCAATAAAAGGATCGAGGAAATTAGAGTGTGGAACAACAGAACAGTTGATTTATTCTGCTTTAAAATCATTCTCTGTCTCCCTCTCTCTCCCTCTCCCCCTCTCTCTCTCTCTATCTCTCTCTCTCTCTCTCGCTCTCTCTCTCCCCCTCTCTTTAGCTGTTGCAGCTCCACGCGCACAGTCGCGTGCCATGCGTGTCCCTCAGCAGCTTGTAGCGTAATCAGCTAGTTACACATTCCAGGAGAGAGGGAAGGAGTGTGTGCGTGTGTCTGTGTGTTTGTGTGTGTATGTCAGTGAGAGAGAGGTCCTGATGGATTATTGGATGTACCTGGTTGTCCATTACGCACGAGGAGTCTAATTTACGGACCTTATTTACTATGGATTGGACAAACTGATGTTAAAAGTGACAACTCCACCGCGCAATCAGAGAGGTAAACCAGATGAAATTAATATATATTTAGTTGTAATTGTGCAGAACAAGTGATGAATTCATGCATTGCTAATTCATCACTTGTGGCTGTTTTTTTACTGCGGGTGTGTGAGCCAAATGCCCAGAATGCACGTTGGCGGATGAATGTATTTGTGTAGTAACAGTTTACCATTAAAAACATAATGTAAATCAAATGTATAGACTGAAACAAAGTTCAGCTTTATTACATACAGAAGGAAATGGTTGAATAAAACTAACATGTGCTACTTTAAGATTATGCTATCAGTGTATTGCCGTAATAGTGATATGATCCATGATTATTAACGCGACTGTGCTGATGTTCACCAAGTTGCTGGGACGTGAACGCCTACAATTCTGAAAAGCATCGATGTTTAAAGGTTCAAAATACTTGAATTAGATATGATTACATATATATTAATACATAGCTATAATTACAGTATCTTAAAATCTAAGAGAAATTACAGATTGTATTGTAAAAAAGTAAGTTATATTTGATGTAACTCCACGATAAATACAGGAGAGCTCTTGTAAATCTGTCATTGTGACCCTTGACGCACCCACAGTTAAGTAAAGTTTCTGTCACCAGGAGAGGGAGAAGAATGGACGCCGCGGGAGACATGGAGGTCACTTCTTTACCGTTTTCACCGACCACCGACTGGCCGGAGGACGGGAACGAGACGGTTGTGAATCAGTTCCAGCAGCCGGACTGGCAGGTGGAGAATAAACATCAGAGATGAAACCATGGAGGCGTTTTAGGAATGCTTTGAATATCCGAAATGTTTTACATCCCTGGCACAAAAAAATTATAATAATGAAGTATTTTAAGGCAGAATGTTAGACTATCTATTCAATTTAAAATTGTTTTTTTTTTCTATTTGTGCGCTTTACACATTTTATTGTTCTGCTTGCCTTTGAATTTCTCAATGTAGCGACACATTCTATATATTTTGTGGTTGATTTTTTTTAAACAATCCATTCTTCTTCCTTTCCTTATCTCTCCTCTCTCTCTTCCTCCCTCCCTCCCCTCTCCTCTCATCTTGTCTCCTCTTCCTCCCTCCCTCCCTCCCTCCCCTCACCTCTCCTCTCCCGTCTCTCTTGTCTCCTCTCCTCCCGTCTCGTTTCCTCTCCTCTTCCTCACCTCCTCATCTCTCCTCTCCTCTTCCTCACCTCCTCCTCTCCTCTCCTCTCTCAGGTGGCCCTGTGGGCTATAGCCTACTCCCTCATCATCCTGGTGTCCATTACTGGCAATGTAACAGTGATCTGGATTATTCTCGCTCACAGGCGCATGAGGACCGTTACCAACTACTTCATCGTCAACCTGGCCTTCTCTGACGTTTCTATGGCAACTTTCAACACTCTTTTTAACTTTGTTTATGCGCTTCACAACGACTGGTACTTCGGCCTGGGCTACTGCCGATTTCAGAACTTCTTCCCCATCACGGCCATGTTTTCATCAATATACTCCATGGCTGCCATCGCAGTGGACAGGTAAAAAGCTCTCTAGGACCACATCAAGTTTAAATATTTTAACATAGTATTTCTCAAAGTTGAATTCCAGTTAATATATGCTCTCATCCGAACACACAAAAATGAACCTGAGCACCTCAGAAACTTTTTTGTTCCAAACACTTCATCAATAGACTTATCCTCATATTGTGGAACGCCCCATTTATGATCTGCATTATGCAAACAATTTATATATTTGTTTTATATATGACCATTTACTGATTCATTTAACTGCTGGGTATAGATACCAAGCAAGCAAATAACCCACTTAACTGCTACACTATACTCTATCTTTGATATATACATTTTCTTTTTCTTTATGGATTTGAATTGTGGTGAATGAATGTGCTTAACATACGGGCGATAAGTGTAAAGTACCCTTTGAAAACTATATGTACGACTATATGTTCTTTTAATGGCACAGCATGGCCTAATAATATAATATCAGCCTCTCTTTCAGACGGGGGTTTGTCCTTTGAGCTTGGATACTGATACTTGATATCACTTGATATCACTTGATATCTGCAGCAGCAGCAACTGTTCCTCCAGTTCAAAGGAACACGCTGCATGAAGGAGAAATGGGTCAACAAGCAGCAGAGATACAGATGTTATTAATGCGTACTGGAGCATGAACCCTCAATCTGCTACGTCTTCAGTCAGACGTATATGATATACGCCATACGCTAGGATCAGACCGGTTGTTACATCTTCTTGTACATCAATAATTTCTCCTCAGTACTTTCCAATGTGTAAGATGGTCAGACTTCGGGGTTTTATGCAGGCATTTTATTTGCTGTCAACAGCTGCAGTAGCAAAGCAGAAAACACTGAATTACAGTAAACATATTAAGCGTGAAACATAACCTTCAACACTCCTAAAAGTGTTACCTCCACAGGTGCGTGGTTTGACTTGTGCAAACCAAAACAGATTTAAGAGCGAACTGAAAATACAAATTACGGTTTTCTCTTTTAATTTATGCTCCACTTACTGCTACATATAAAAAATAAAATCTCTCTCTCTATATATATATATATTATTTTTTTATGCAAATAATTGTGTGTAAGATAATGCATTTTCTAACTTTAAAGCAAAGAAATAGGGGAAAGAGCAGAAGCCATTTAAATCAATTCACACTGTTGGTCCTGAATAATTAAAGGAAATAATTCAGAGATCAATCATTTGATTTTGATAGTAATAAAACTGCAATGCTGTTAAGAACATTAATATAAATGCACTGCACATGCCATGGTGTCAGTGACAGACTGGGTTGATACGTTTTACATCCTCATGCATGAAGGTTTTGTTCTTGCACATCATATCAATACACACAGTAGTTTTCATATATGTCAGTGAAATAGCATAATCCCAGTTAATACATCTCTATTTCATTATTCACTCAGTCAGGTCCGGTAAAAATAATAATTCTTTTCATTCCATAGTATCATTACGATAGATATACATATTGATGATAAATGACAATTCCCATATCCTCTTTGTCTGTATATTTATATTTTGTCACATGCAGGGAATAATGACATATTGTGATTTGAGGCCAGAAGCAGCGCTCTCTTTCATGAAGCCACCTGCGCTAAAGTTGACAGAATCAGTGTAGTCATTTTAATAACATTTCACTCAGAGACAGGGCTTCAATTTGTAAGTGAAAGCCCTTATTGAATTAATGTCGATGGAGCCTTCATTCATCCTAATTCGTTTTAAATGATATGATATTCAGATCATTACGCTTTTCAGGTCAAGAAAAAAACCTGTTGCCAGGATGATGGATGACAAGAAAAGCAAATTTTCTCCTTCCAACTACAATTGAATATACATTCTGTGTATTGATAAATCATTTTGTTTAGAGAGCTTAATAACCGTGAGTGACGAGATGTACAATCATTATTAATTGATGGATGAGTGGGCGGATTTTCTAATATAATTCAATCTTTACTGTGAACAATCTGCGGCACAGATTCTCCCCACAGAGGATCCTTCATAACGTCACTCTGGTTCCTGTGAGTTAAACGTCAGATTGATGTGTAAAAGATGGATATGAATGGATAAACCTTTGTTAATGTTCTTCCAGGTACATGGCCATTATCCACCCTCTGAAGCCCCGCCTCTCCTCCACCTCTACAAAGGTTGTGATTGCCCTGATTTGGATTGTAGCAATATTACTGGCTTTCCCTCAGTGCTACTACAGCGTGACCATATTTTACTACCCCAGAACCGTGTGCATGGTCGACTGGCCGGACGACTATGGAGGAACACATCAACTCAGGTGAGAGAACAACGTTGATGATAAAACACACAGACAGTGGCATTCTCAACAAATCAGATGTCATATAAAACCACAAATCAACATTAAGATGGTGTCTGTATGATTGATATGCTTAGTGCTGAGGGATTTATATGGGTATGCAAATACACAAGAAGTTATTATAATAAACATTTATATGGGTATGCAAATACACGAGAAGTTATTATAATAAACATGTCAGATATTGGCCTGTGAGCATTATGTGCATGGTGCAGATGGAACCTTCTGTATGCCTTTTTATTGGCTTTTATAAAGGATTATTTTTCTTATTTTCACCTTTCAATTATGAAAGAAAAATCTCTGAGAAAAAAATCAAAAAAATCAAATTTGTCAACTTAATTGGAATTTCCTATCGATATTGCAGAGATTCAGGCTTTTGATTAAAAACACCGGCAAATCGTCCTCATCAACTCAGGAAATAAAATATGCATACAGTAACTTTGACAGTAACACTTTTCTATGCAGACAGCACAATAGAATGAGTCCAACATACACTGAGACGCTTCAGGTGAACTCAGCCAATCAGAGTGCAGAACTGAGATGAAACGAAAGAGGGAGGGGCTTCATAACTTCACATGACCTGAAACCAGTAATCAGCTTCACTTCTCCCTCTGCAGTTACCAGTTCGCAGTGATACTTCTGATCTACCTGCTCCCTCTGCTGGTGATGCTGGTGACCTACAGCATTGTTGGCCAGTCGCTGTGGGGTGGGCACATCCCCGGAGAGGCGACGGACCATTACCACGGCCAGATAACAGCCAAGAGAAAGGTCACACACTTAAACATCCTATACTGTTGTAAACTACAACTCACCTCATTATTATCACAATACTATAACATATAATACGTTCATTATAGCTGGACTGAACTAGGAATTTAAAATATGGCAACACTGACTTTTCTCCTCGCTGTGATTTCTCATAGGTGGTGAAGATGATGGTTGTTGTTGTGGTGACCTTTGCCCTTTGCTGGTTTCCATACCACTTTTACTTCATATTGGGTTCAATTAACAGAGACATTTATAAACAACGTTACATCCAACAGGTTAGCGGCTGCTCTTCTGTCCGTCATTCATTATGTTTAGTCTGATGTATTTATTTACTGGGGCGTCATGTTTACTTTCTTTTTCAGGTGTACTTGACCATATTCTGGTTGGCGATGAGTTCGACTATGTACAATCCCATCATCTATTGCTGTCTAAACCAAAGGTAAAAGATATATATATATATATATATATATATATATATATATATATATATATATATATATATATATACAGTGGGGGGGGGACGTTTTTAGTCAGCCACCAATTGTGCAAGTTCTCCCACTTAAGAAGATGAGAGAGGCCTGTAATTTGCATCATAGGTAGACCTCAACTATAAGAGACGAGATAAGAAAAATAAATTTAAAAAATCACTTTGTCTGATTTTTAAAGAATGAATTGGTAAATTCCTGGGTAAAATAAGTACATTTCTACCTATGATGAAAATTACAGGCCTCTCTCATCTTTTTAACTCAGAGAACTTGAACAATTGGTGGCTGACTAAATACTTTCCCCCCCACTATATATATATATATATATTCATACACAAAAGCTATATAAAAAATATATAAATATATATATGTATATAAATATATACATATATATATATATAAATATATGTATAAATATACATATGAATATATATAAATATGAATATATATATATTAGATGTGTATATTCATACACAGAAGCTCCTCAGGTTCCGGTATCCTAAGACAAAAAAGGCAAAAAATCCATTCTCCTCCCTCTCTGAAGGTTTCGTGCTGGTTTCCGTCACGCTTTTGTTTGGTGTCCCTTCATCAAAGTGTCGGAGGAGGACAGGATGGAGCTGCAGCACACCAACACCTTCAGAGTCACCATGACACGCAGCCACCGCAAAGACAGCACAAACACACACACCTCCATCAGAACCAACAACACCTTCGACGCAAACGCGTCCGTCAACACCGAGGTGCACACGGAGAGAGAGGCCTGCGTGCAGCTAAAGAAACAAATACCAACTAAAGCGTACGCCGTCGACGACACACGTGCAGAGAGGAGGCCGAACATCGCAACATCCCCGGCTGCCAAACTTGTGGAGCACAACCTCTGACTACCGAATCAAATCATGGAAGAGAGCATCGATGAGAAGGTAACAGGGTTTTTTCAATAGCAACCAAGATGATAATAAATATACTTTATTTATAGCCAATAAAGACAGACGAGAGCCTGCCGACAGAGTTGAGAAAACTATGGTAAAGTTCATCATCGTGGAACACCTTATGGTGAAGTGTTTATCGGACCTGACGTGGGACGAATAAGGTTCTTTGTTAAATAGGAATATAAATATATGTGACTATAAATATATGAGTGTGTGAAAATATAGGTATTTATGAAGTAGAAACACCTGGATATAGGTTTATTGTTGCTTTAATAGGAACGTCTGTAGATAACTCCTTCCTTCATTCACTACTTTCACCGAGTCTCCTTCCTTCTCCCTCTTATCATCTACACTCTCTTTCTGAGATCAATATTTACTAACTTGTTCTCTATTTCTGAGAAGACCTGTATGTGTGTGTAGTTACTGGTTTTCAACAGCATGGGATGGATGAGCAATCCACTGGCATCAGCAGCAAGCCTTAACAATGTTCCTTCAGTGTGTTTAGTCTTTTTATTGCCAAAGACAAGGGACTTTAAACATACTGCTTTTTTATCATAGGGACCATTTCTATTTAATTTATTCATAATCATATATACACCTATATATATATATATATATATATATATATATATATATATATATATATATATTCAGCATTCAAAATCAACAAGTGAGGGGATCAACGTTTTGACGACCTCTGGTGAAAGACACCTTAACAATGCTGCTTTTAAACTATAAATGAAGTCAACTTTTCATCCTCATCTAAAGGCTGCAGAATTAGCCATTTATACCTGTATTTTCTGAATATTTGAACATTTAAACACGAGGTGGAACTTCCTGTGTCAAAGTATAATAACAAAGACCAACTGATTATCCATTTTAGAAGGAGCATTGGCCTCTCCCTTATTTCATACATCTGCCTCATCATGACTTTCATCACGTACCTGTTACAGTGGAGCACGATTATTTTTGTACAAATCTGTCACATGGAGTGCATTTATTAAGCATGTTGCCCATATATTGAGTTCATTGGTTCATACAGCTGTATTGTATATGTAGAGCCCAGATTAAAAAGTCAAAATGCTGCCACGTAGAACAACGTAATGTCAAACGTAATCTGTTGAGTATATCAATGTGAAACATGCAGATGAAGTGCAAATATAAATATATGACTCCTCGTATTATGTTGTAAATACTGTAGCCTGTTAGCTGTGACAAAAGAACCTTGGACTCCTTATCACAGGTTCGTCGTTTGTGGCTTCAGTAAATGTAAACAATAAATGTGAAAGTATAAGTATGTGCTGCAATTGTCTTCATAGCAGGTTTGGAGCTAGTTCACGACCTCTGAACACACCGATATCACCATTAAACATAATCTGCAAACAACCACAACTCTGGATTGACACAGGTAGTATATTTATTTTGCGATTGATGGACAGTGTTGGACCGATACAGTCTGGGTTGTGTGAACAGAAGCAGAGTTTAAAGTGCCCGTGTGAGGCGGGCCTGTCCTCTACAGACACGTCGACTACTTTGGGGAACATCCGAGTCGCTCAGGACCTGCAGTAGAGGCTCGCCCTCCTCACCATGGCAGTAATGAGTAGTAGGAATGAAAATTAAACTACTGTAATAGTTTTGGACTGGTGTTAATATATCGAAAAGCCAGAATTGTAACTGTGGTTAACACATATGGCTGTAAAATGCAGCGTCTCGCATCAACAGCAATTAAAAAGGTCGACGACCTCTACAGTGAAAATGTCTCATGTCGAAAAATGCTGGCGAATAAATTCATAAATTCATAAATTGTGCTACTTGAATGAGCCGTACAGTAGTTCCCTTAAACAACCTCCTAAGGGCATGTGGAGTACCGTGAATGAGTACAGGGAGAAGCCGTATTCCCCAAAATCTTGAAATTCCCCATAACAGTAGTTTCAGCTACTGTAATATTACTATTATTATCCCAAGTTCAGTCTTTGTTGTTCCAATAGCATCTATAATAGCACCGCATTCCTCTATCATGGCCGTTGCTAAGTAACCTGCAAGTCTCGCTGAGATGAGAGTAGCCAGAACATCTTAAAACGACGACAACAACAACAACAAAAGCGATAGTTGTGATAGAACCAACAACATGATTTGCACATTAGATTAGAATAGGATTGCTGTGATAATTTTGGACTAAATCTGTACATTTTAGCAAGCGTGTGACGGCTTCACCTTTCTGCCCCGACCCGCTGTACTAACCCCTTCGCTAGAGCCGGTGATGGCTGTCGGGGCTTTAAAAAAAAAAAGTATCTCACTGCCTCGTTATTGCAACGGCAATATTTTTCAAACACCTCCCGATACAAAAATAAAATAAATAGCAACAATGTATGTATAACATCTTGTCTCATATCTGGGTAAAGATATAACAAATTTGAAAGCAAAAATATTCCCTTAATATTCATCTCATTACACATTCATATTACAGCGCGTATCCGCTTTACATCTTCGTGTAGCCTTTGGAATCTTTCGTTCTAAAACTGTGTTTTTATGTCCCTGCATTAACCGAAAGGATCTTTTGGAAGTTGTCTTCCCCCCGTTGTACGCGGTACATTGTAACAGACGTTATCAGTTACCAGAGGACTCCTCCGTATGATGAACAGCTCGCGTGTGGACTCTCGTTTCATCCGCCCTGTACATGTTTATTTTCACAAGAGTAGAGTCTTATCTGTAGAGATAAGTTTAACCTAACTACAAACAATCTTTAGAGTCTGGGTATCGTTACATGGGTTATGATAATCTAATCTAACGACAACATAGCGCCGGACACTCGGCGGCCTAACACAGCGGAGGAAGCGATCCCCTTCTCTCTGGAAGACGGGCTGAAGCAAGACTGGGCTGGTTGGCTTTAGGCGGGGAGGAGACGAGGGGAGGAGGCGAGGGGAGGAGGCGAGGGAAACTCAGAGATGACAAGCAAGACAGGAGAGGTGTTTTCTATTTGGTGCTCAGCTCCTGTCTCAGGCGGCAGCCCACCGCCGTGATGAGGGCGGCTCCTTTCCCGCTGCCGTCCTCCGACAGCAGGAAGTTGACGTTGCACTGGGGCGCCAGCTCCTTCACCGTCTGGTGCATGAACTTAGAGAAGCTGGACAAAAGATTTGACAACATGTTACACAGTGGCGGGATGGAGAGTGGACCAAGTAGGACGAGAGCAGTTACGTTAAAAACAAAAACTTTTCTAGCCTTCCATGAAGGATATGAAGGAAATCTAATGTATGACATCTTATTTAATGCAGGGTTCTTACACATGTTGACCACTGGATTTCCATGACTTTAAACCAGATTTGACCAAACTGAAATCTCGGTATAAACTTTGGCGTATTTTGGCTTATATTTTGAGCGTCTTTCTTTAAAAAACACATTAATTATTTCAAACTCGGCGTAAATGAATACGTGAATATAACAAATTTCCATGACTTTTTCAAAACTTTTATGATTTAAGTTTTCCAGGTCTGGAAATGACCATTTTTAAATTCCATGACTTTTCCAGGTTTTCCATGACCGTACGAACCCTGTTAATGTACAAATATATCTGCCGGGTTGATGACTCCGAAGATGAGATCATCATGTTTTTAATCATGTATAAATTTCAGCACTACACGCTCCCAGTCCCAGCTGTGGAGACACTGGTACAGCTCTTTATTCATAAAGCATGTGTAGTTCTTTGATTGTTTTTTTACTCGTGGTTTTGCATGTATTTTATTATATTTTGTACTTTCTGGACCTTGAGTCTGTAATAAAAGTTGGATTGATTGATTGATTGATATTGCCAGTGATGGTAAAATGATAGGATTTGACATTTTATGTATATCATGTGCTAAAAGGACACAAGGTGGAGTAAGAGAGTTCATTTAACTTCAGGTATCTCTCAAATGTCAATACACCTCCTACATAATTCAGGGTTCTTACACATTTTGAACGATGGATTTCCAGGACTTTTCACCAAATTTCCATGACTAAACTGAAAATCTCAATATAAACATGAACATTTTAGAAAAGGTTGCATATTGAGAGCGTGTGCCGGCTTATATTTCGAGCGTCTTTCTTTAAAAAACATTCATTATTTCAAACTCGCCGTAAATAACAAATTTCCATGACTTTTCCAAAACTTTTATGATTTAAGATTTTTTCCATGACTTTTCCAGGCCTGAAAACGACCATTTTGCAATTCCATGACTTTTCCAGGTTTTCCATGACCGTAGGAACCCTGATAATGAGTTCATCATGAGTCAACACGGACTCTTATTTGTCGAGCTAAAGGAGCCGCAGCTCATCATTGTGTGTCTACATATCCACGACCGGTTGAGCCTGCCCGTGTTTGTATTTACTCGTCTTCCTCATTAAGGGATGACAAATACAGCTGTCGTGTAAAGAGGATGGACGAGTGTCTTCGCAGGTCCTTCAGACGAGTCGATGGAGCACACGACAGAACGGCCTGGCCTCCCGTCTCCGTTCCTCAAGACACTCCAGTGGACACCGAATCGTTTTTCTCCGCTTCTGGTGGATCAACTCACTGTGGGTGTAGTTTGTAGAGCGTCCCGTCCACCCCTACGGTGATGTTCAGATGGTCCAGTCCTCGGTTCTCTCTGATCTTATCGACCACAGCCGCCATCCCCGCCCCGCACAGCTGAGCCGCACGCCGTGACACCGCCCCACATACCTGGAGCACAATGAAAACCGTTATCGAGACGACAACAATCAACAGACTGTTGCTGCAGAAAATATCAAAACCCTCCAAGAAAACATCTGAACTAAATCCTAACAAGTCTGTTTCTGCTGAACCGTGTATGGTCACATATGCCTGCGTGATATAATTTATAAACAATGTCCAATGTCTACACTCAGATTCCAGTTTATTAAGTACACCTAGCTAAAGCAAATGCAGTATAATAAAACATTAACGCAATAAACTTTCATAAGGATGTTATGTTATAAAGGTGTTGATTGAACTGTATGGACAGTGTATGTTTAACATGAGTTTGTGATGATAACTTTAGACTACTTAAATAATAGTTATGCTCACGTGCTATTGTTTTAGAATAATTATAATAATATTCATTTAGCACCTTTAAAAACAAAGCGTACAAAGTGCTCTGCAGAGAGTCAAGGCAAAACAAATAGAATAGTAAGATACAATTATAAAATTAAACAATTAAATTAAAATAAAAAACAGACAAACTAAATTAGGGGAACCAAAGAACTGCATAAAAGGACGACATCACTTAAAAGCTGTTCTATAAAAATGGGTTTTGAGAAGTGATTTAAAATAAGTTACTGAATACTGTATACTGGACACACACACACACACACGGCTGTAGCGTACCTCTTTCACTATGATGCTGTCCTCACAGGTGCTGTCCAGCCCTAAGTGCTGCAGGATGGATCTCACTTGCAGCAAAGCCAATCTGTCACTGGAGGAATACGGAGCCATTAGCAGACGAGACGTTTAACTCAAGAACAACTTTAAAAAAGGAAAAAGAACACGAGTATCCAAACGGCAAATATAAGAAAAGATGATTAATTGCAGCTGCTTTAAGAAACTGCTTATCATCTGCAATCTACTAGGCCTGAAGATCACTTTCACGGCTCGGAGACAACGGTCTCAACAAAGTGCTCATTATTGTTCTTACCTCTCTATATGCGAGAGGAACTTTGTCTCGAAGATGCCTCTGGTCTTCAGCGTTTCAGAAATCTGTCCTCTGAACAGGAATCCTCTCTTGGTCATGTCTATTAGGATGTTTCGCACAATCTCGCCAAGATACATGCCGCTGCACATCTTCTCATATCTGTTAAAAAACACGAGACAGGCACGTGAATCCACAGATATAGGAAGCGATTTGTGATGTATGAGCATATAAAGGGTTTCCGTTGTGTGTGTGTGTGTGTGTGTGTGTGTGTGTGTGTGTGTGGAGGGGTTTTAACCTTTGTTTGCCAGCATTGAGGGAGAAGTCATCCACGGTGCGGTCGTACTCCGTCCTAATGTCGTCAAGGCAACCGCTGTCTCCGAAAGCCCCCCACTCCATGTTGACGCACATCTGGCCCTCATCTCCATCGATCATCTCAATGTTCTTCATCTCCTCCATGTAACACGCATTGCTGCCGGTGCCTAGGATCACAGACACGTTAGATCAGGCATGTCAAACTCAGTTTGGCTCTGGGGCCGGATCCAGACTTTCTGTTCTCAGGTGGGCCGGATCAGTAAAAGAATGTCAACTCCAACTATTTAGCTTTGTTTTTCAGTACTATGCTTTATCATTCAGCCTACATTTGTAGCCTACCCTACATATTATAATCACGGATGACAAGGGATCTTTTCTAAGCACAACACATTTATTCACAAACAATGGAGAAAAAAATGATTTTCATGTTTGGCATTGAATGTGTTAACAACTGGTTTATTTTAACAGTTGAGTGAATGCAGTTTTACACCTGAACCAACTCACCACACTAAACAAACTCAAGTGGGAGCTATGAAAAAAAATGTTTTGCCTTAATTGTCATACTGCTTTGAAATAATAATAAATAAAAATATATAATGATAAATAAAAATACAAAATAAAAGTTTTAGCAGTGCATGGGCAATAAGATTAGACTACATCAGCTCAAACTACTAGGCTGGGCCTACTGAAGCTGAGAATATACTGCACAATATTAATTGTCTTTAATATGAAACCAGATTAATCTTATTTTTAATGATCTGTATTCATGAGTGCAAACAAATGTCGTGTCATCACACTTTTTTCTCTCTCTCACTGCACTCCTGCAGTCTACTTGCTGCTGCTGGCTCCTGAAACTTGGCATCTTTTTGCCTTTACAAGTGCGTCGATATCAGGTGTCAAATCCTGAGTAGCAGCACATTTAACAATGTCATTCAAGTGTTCATTTGTTAACCTTGAGCGCTGCTTTGTTTTATTATTGTTCATCACGGAGAACACCTGTTCACAAAGATAAGTAGTCCCAAACATGGAGAGAACCTTTGCAGCCATGGCTGTTAATTTGGGGTAACCTGGCACAAGATACTGATAAAACGTATCCAATCCCACGGACCCAAATTTATCCTTCATAGTGGAATCGCACTGCAAGTCAATAAGCTCGAGCTGAATGTCAGCTGGCACATCAGAAGGCTTCACTGTAAATGGCGAGCGAAAAAAGCCGAATTTGTTCTCAAGTTCACTGAAAACCTGAAACCTCCGCTCAAACTCTCGCAGCCGGATTAAATCATCCAACGGGCCGGGTCCGGCCCGCGGGCCGTATGTTTGACATGTCTGCGTTAGATGGACAGCAAACTGAATATTATTTTATTTTTTAAAGAGCGACTATGAGGTAAACTGACCAGCGATGAGTCCAATCTCACAGGTGGGTTCTTCGTAGGCACAGGTGATCATGGTTCCCACCGTGTCGTTCACTATGGCAACGACATCCAGGTCGAATTCCTGAAGATGAAAACCGCGATATATCACGTGACCCGACTCCAGTCCACACGTGTCTCACTGCACGACGCTGCTCCTCAGATCCTACCTCCCTCCTCTTGATGGCGTCCCTCAACAGACCCACCACGTCTTCTCCTTCACAGTCCGTCGCCTTGAAGCCCTTGGTCCATGTCACCAGGATGCCCTACACACACACACACACACACACACACACACACACACTTTGAGCGGCTCTAATGTTGACCAGACATGTATCAGAGAGGAAAGAAGAGCTGCGCTCACAGCATCCAGGCTGGTCTGTCGGCATGGGAACGAGAAGGTGAAGCCCAGAGGAAGACGAGTGTTCTTCATCCCCATGTAGTCCAGGAAGTCACTGATGCACTGCACAATGTGATCAAACAACTGGAAGGAGACAGATGTGACAACATATGAAACAACAGTGCTTTACATAATTCAGAGGTTTAATTATACAATGACACGTTTTCCAACAGTCATTTCACACCAACCTTTATTATTAAGCAGGTAATCAACACTGAACACACAGATAAGCAAAGTACAGCTCCCCTGATCAGTATGGATTAAGCCTTTCATGCATATTGTACTCCTGATTACACCCCATCATCATCATCATCATCAGTTACGTCACAGAAGATAATTTTCCCTGTATTGCGAATGCATAAGCACGTGTTATGCGGTCACAGCCATATGCTCGACCTTTAACCTTCAACTTGTATAAATAATATAGTGGATCCTCTCTGACAACATGTTGGACGTCTCATTTAGACTTGAGAAAATCAAAAAAGACTTGAAACTTTAATACCCATAAATTGTGATTTCACTCGGTTTTGTGCTTTTTGACTTGAAAGTACTTGAAAACCTTACCCCATGCCCAAAGATTAAAAAGTATGTTATTTTTTAAATAGAGTGCCACATATCAATTAGTATACACGTGATAATAACCCAAATCCATTTTCAACAACGTCCAATCAGGATGCAGGAGAGAACCATGAGATAACAACATTAACCCGAAAAAGAGCAACAGTTGATTTAAAAGTTTAGGACTTTTGGACTTTAGGGCTGGCCGATAGTTAAATATGATATAATAATAATAATAATAATAAATATAATAATTTAACATATTCTAATGGAATAAGCGATATATTATGATTGCGAATTGATTCAAACAAGCTGGCCGATAATTAAATATGATATAATAATAAATATAATAATTTGACATATTCTAATAGAATCAGCGATATATTATGATTGTGAATTGATTCAAACAAGCACACACCTACCAAAATGTCTTAGAAAATACGGATTACCATGTGATTATTTCATATCGAATATTAATTTATTCAAAGCATTACCAGTAAACATGCATATTTTGACTTATTGTTATCGAGATTTTGGTGGCATCGCTCCGGCCGTATGGTTGGGATGCCTCAGGAGGAAGAGAGACACATGGAGGAGTGAGGTGAGGACAGAGGGGATTAGCCTCAACTGGTGAACAAGTTCAAATCCAAGTTTTAAAGTCGTCTTCCTCTGACCTATCGACCTTCCTCTCTGCCTCTATCCTATCCACTTAGCACCGAGCGTCACAACCCTGACCTCCTCCTCCTCCTCCTCCTCCTCCTCCTCCTCCTCCGATGTTCACAGCAACAACCTCCTCCTCACCTCCTCTCCCGTGCCCTGCATCACTTCTAGAGGAATAGAGTAGATCTTGTTGTGCATCTCCACCGTTCTCCTCTTGCCGGAGCGGATCTTGACCAGGAGAACCCTGAAGTTGGTTCCTCCCAAATCCAAAGCCAGGAAATCGCCATGTTCTGAAAAAATGAAGCGGGCAGACAAACGGAGACGTAAATTAAACGGGAACCGGAGATATGAGAGATGCCTTGTGCAGAAGTATCAAAGTAAAGCTTATGATGTATGAAAATACAAATTCTGGTCTGCATTTCGGAGAAGCCTTTTCCATGAGAATTGTGTGGTAAAACTTTCTATAGCGTTCACTGCTTCGTGTGTTTGTTCACCCTCGAGACCAGGGGTCAGGAACCTTTTTGACTGGGAGAGCCATAGAGGCCAAATATTTCTCATTGAGAGCCATATAGTATTTTTAACGTATAATAAATTATATATGTCCCCCCGATGCACGCAAATACAGCATTGTTAAAGCGACGCGTAGAGACAGAAACAACGGCTGTTTAGTTAGTTTAATAAAAGAATAAAGACGTGCTCTCTAAGAAAAGAGACCTTAAATTACTTCCAGGGTTCTTACACATTTTGACCAATGGATTTCCATGATTTTTCCATGACTTTAAATCAAATGTCCATGACTCGGCATGAACATAAAAAATGTAGAACACTTTGCGTATTGAGAGCGTACGCCGGCTTATATTTAGAGCGTCTTTCTTTAAAAAAACATTAATTATTTCAAACTCGGCATGAATGAACATGTGAATATAACACATTTCCATGACTTTTCTCAAACTTTTATGATTTAAGTTTTTTTCCATGACTTTTCCAGGCCTGGAAATGACCATTTTAAAATGCCATGACTTTTCCAGGTTTTCCATGACCGTAAGAACCCTGTTCATCTGCTTTAATCTGGCGCGATAGAGAAAATTACAGGGTGGCGGGCGGAGATTTTTTATTTTTTTTCAACTCAAAATTGTCTGGGAGCCATATGCCGTCACCGGAAGAGCCATAGGTTCCCGACCCCTGCTCTAGATGATTCTATTGTTATCGTTGGTCATGTTTGTATTCTATTAAAAACAAAACACAAAGCTCAGGTTTTGAATGGGGCCGATAGTTTGCATGTATGTGTGAATGAATGTGTGAAGACGCTTCTGTACGTGTGTGCGTGTGTCACCTGAGCCGTCAGGAGTGCTGTATACAAATGTCGGCAGCATTTTGACAGTAGCTGCTTCCTGAGTGCTCTTTGAAAGGCCATTTTGGATCTCTATCCTCATTCTCTTCTTTACCTGGAGGAATTTAGGAATATCTTGAGTGGTAATGTAAACACACGGTGAATGGTGCACACAAACAGACGCATACAAGTACACCACGCCGCTTTATCCCTCCGTCCTCACCTCCAGCAGTTGTTCAATCGTCAGGCGGAATTCGGACAACGTTTGGGCGATTTCTCGCGACTGTTCGGCGAGTCGGTAGGCCACGGCCGTCACCATGGCCGCGCCTTTGGAACTGCCGCTCTCCGACAGGAGGAATCGAATATCGGCGTCTGGGACTAGACGGCGGACCGTCTTGTGAAGGCGACGCGCATATCTGAAACAAATACGAGAGTTTACTCAGGAGGGAAATGGTTAGAATATGAAGTAAGCCACCTCCAAACGCAACTCCCCATGACATCAAAAACAGTAATACAGCATGAATGTAAATATCTTCTTTTTTTTAAGTCTAATCTTTTATTGTTTTTCGAAATATGCACATGCAAAGGAAAAGAGAAAACAGAAAAAAATTAAAAGAAAAGAAAATTAAAAAAGAAATATATATATATATATATATATATATATATATATATATATATATATATATATATTCTTTTTAAATTTTCTTTTCTTTTAATTTTTATAGAATATAGATTTTTTTTTCTAGATATTTAAAAAAAAATGTATATATATATATATATATATATATATATATATATATATATATATATATAAATATGGGTAGACATGCAAAAAACTGCACACATATTATCATAAATATGCACATACCTGCATCCCCTTAATATACACACATATATAAAGTTAATTTATCCCCATTCTACTGTTGGCGATGCCCATCGCCCACCACCCTCATAATATAATAAATTCCTTTGTATAATATCTGGTAATGTATGTTACACTTATATATATATTGTTGAATTTTGCTTCAAGCCGTGGACCAGGATAAGATGGTTCTTTCTTAAGTACCAGGTGTTCTGGCTATTAAAAGTTCCATCTTCACTACATCAGTAGTCCAGTGTGGAGAGATCATTTAAAACCAACACAGCAAGAATGCATGGAATTACATAATCCAGTAACTTTCAGTCAAAAAGAAAGAAACCATGAGATTATTTTCATTAAGAAACTTTCCCTCGGTGTATAGAAGGTGAATCTGCTGCGTGTAAATATCTTGAATGTGAGCCGTACTCACTGAGGGTGCATCTTGTACAGCGAGCCGTCGATCCCCACCGTGGTGCGGAGACGGGCCACGCTCTTGTTCTCCTTCAGCCGCAGCAGGATGCCGGCCAGCGCGGCCGCGATCAGGTTGGCCGAGCGGAAAGACACAATGGCACAAACCTGAAGGAGAGGAAGTCTTCAAGCAGCAAACCAAACCCAGTGAACTGCAGAATAAGAATACGTTTGACCCCTTTCCGCCCCGATACTACAAACGTAGATCTCAGATATGTTGACAAAATACATGCCGGTATAAATTGACATGATCGTGTTTGCGGTTACAAAAATAGAAATGCCGAAATACACAAATACTGTTAGAATGTATTTAATTCCGTCTTCCTATTTGCTTTGAATAGTTGTTTTGACAACTACATGAAGCGGCATCGCCCAAAAGAGGGATTCACAAGATTAAAATGCTATTTCAGCAACAATTACGCACATGCTGCACGGCGATGCAGTCGTCATTCGAGGGCTCCACTCCAAGTCGGATTAAAGTCTCTCTGGCCCTGGTCAACCCCTCCTTACTCCTAAAGCAGGAAAGACACAAACGCAATGATGAGCTGGGATTATATATCATCTAAAGCTTTATCTAATCTACTGCGTTAAGAAGTCATGTACATGTGGTGTGACTTACTTCTCTATAGCTGAGATTTGTTTGGTCTCAAACTTCCCCTTGGTGAGGAGCTCGGGGGTGATCTTTCCCTCGAACAGAATGCCTTCTCTGGCCATCTTCACCAGGATGAGACGGACGAGCTCCCCCATGTACATCCCGCTGACCATCTTCTCAAATCTACATGGCGAGAGAGAAGAAATTAGTAATTGGTAACTTAATTACCGGTTAATTACCGCTTCTAATAGTTAAAGATAGCACTAGATGAGTTTTTAGCAACTGAATCTTTTATACCCTTTTATTGCAATTTCATGAACAATTGTTTATTATGCTGATTCAGATGCTGCTATTCTCAGAGTGAGGCTGTTCAGACTTCGGCTCCACTCAGGAAGATGGGGTTCAGGAACTTGCCGGAGGATATTTTTGTATTTTTACACGTAGACCGCAGGGGCTATGGACCACAACCACGACCTTCCTAGTGGACAACCGCTCTACCTCCTGAGGAACACTACCGTTCAAAAGTTTGGGGTCACTTAGAAAGAAAGAAAATAACGTAGAAATGTCCATATTTTTCAGGGGAAAGTTTTTTTTTTCTCCAATGAAAATAACATTAAATTAATCAGAAATACACTATATACATTGTTAATGTGGTAAATGACTATTCTAGGTGGAAACGTCCATTTTTAATGATACATAGATGTATAGAGGCCCATCTCCAGTGTTCTAATGGTACATTCTCGCCTTAGAAGACTAATGGAGGGTTAGAAAACCCTTGAAAACCCTTTTTATGTTAGCACAGCTGAAAACAGTTATGCTGGTGAGAGAAGCTATACAACTGGCCTTCCTTTGAGCCACAAGTTTGAAGAACAAAATGAATATTTCAAATAAAAATCAATATTTCTAACCTTTCTTAATGTCTTGACTAAATGTTCTATTCATTTTGCAATTCATTCAATCAATAAAAATGAGAGTTTTAATGGAAAACACAAAATTGTCTGGGTGACCCCTTTTGAACGGGTTATATATCCAATATTTTGGACCCTAGAAATGGCATGTGACCCCAGCAGTGGAAACAGCTGATTGAGTTACTGACAGCTAATCATCTGCCGGGTTCTTTGATTCCTTCGCGGCTTAAAAAGATGAACCTGAATAAGACGTGGACAGAAACTGTCCGTGTCCTGGTGTTGTTTTGACGTACAGCTGTTGGCCGGGGTTGAGAGAGCCTCGGTCTATCTCTTTGTCGAACTCCGTCCGGATGTCCTCCAGCCTGCCGTCGTCTCCGAAGGCGCCCCACTCCGTGTTCACACACATGCGGCCCTCGTCTCCCTCCACCAGGTCGATGTGGCGCAGCTCCTCCATGTAGCACGCGTTGGTGCCCGTACCTAAACAAAGAGAAGCACATGCATCCGTTTAATAATCTGCTTCTCCGGTTGGAGCACTGAACTCCATTTTACTTGAACAATGCTACTACACATTTTGACTATTGTTATGCACATTGTCATCGTACCGATGATAATGCCGACTTCACAGCGCCGGTCATCGAAACCGCACGTCATCATCGTTCCCACGGTGTCGTTCACTACCGCCATGATGTTGGCGTCGTAGTCCTGAAACGAATGGAAATCGTCCGTGCCATTCTGCATCCCCGTTTGAATTAAAGTGATACCTTTGTCTAAAGAGGCCAGAGATGAGACTCACTCCTCGCTTCTTAATGGCTTTATTGAGCAGTTTGACCACATCCATTCCCTCCACGCCGCTGGCCTTGAAACGCTTTGTCCAGGTGATCAGAAAGCCCTGAAAACAACAGAGAGAGAGAGAGAGAGAGAGAGAGAGAGAAGTGAGGAAAGGAAGAAGAGACACACGTGCTACTTAATGGAGGCACACACTATTGTGGATCGGGCCTCCTGTCAACTGTGGCAACTCAGGATGCTAAAGCACTGCATGCTAATCGTCACATATTTGACTAAAAGATAATAATAATAATAATAATAATAATAATAATAATAATAAAATAATAATAATAATTACATAAATAAATAAATAATAATAATGATGATAATAATAATAAAATAATAATAATAATAATAAATGGGAAGTATTTGCTTCACCTCATCTAGTTTAGTCTGCTGGCAGGGGAAGGAGAAGGTTAACCCAACCGGGAGTTTCTTTTCTTTGATGTTGTGTTTTTCCATAAAGTCGCCGAGACACTCGGCAACGTGGTCGAACAGCTGGAACACAGGTAGAGAGAGGGAGAGGGAGTCTCAGCTTGAGCTGGACTGTGTGTGTGTGTGTGTGTGTGTGTGTGTGTGTGTGTGTGTTTCAGTATAAACCTACTTTTGTTCCGCTGCCGTGAATGATGTCTTCTGGCGTGTCGTAGATCTGACTCTCCATCTGGACCGTCTGCTTCTTCTCGTGACTCACTCGGACACGGAGGATCCGGAAGTTGCTGCCGCCCAAGTCCAACGCGATGAAGTCTCCCTTCTCTGTCGAGTCAGAAAACAAAAAGGGGGAAGACGAGGGAGACGCAAGAAGAGGAAAGATAAGAGTGCGTGGTGTGTGAGATCAATTTGATTTTGCAGTTGGCAACATAAGAAAGGAGGATGTGAAATTGTAGCAGTTTATGAGAGGTCTCAACACAATGTATTAGTAGTAATATATTTCCAGCTTTGTTGTAGAATTACACACAGACTGATAGTACCAGATGAACTCTGTGTGAGTGGACATATTCTAGATAACAGGTGTAGCTGGTTGACCAGGGGGGGATGGGGGGGTTGACTCCTTTCTATTCAGAGATAAATGTCTCGCATGCCTATGGTCTGACCATCTCTTATGTTTCATATGCCTGTGCTCAACATCTCTCCCTGAATTGTAAATAACTGACCTCTAGGTTAAGACCTCAATTTGAGCTGGTTAACATCCACAAATGGACATGAAGAGGTACGTGTCACCCCCACTTCTATGTCACGGGTTAGGGTGTAAAGTAGGGCTGCAACAACAAATTTTGTGAAAACTCTGTGTATACATGAAAAAGTAAGAAGATGTAGTATTTAAACTACCAATGAGTATTCCAAATTAAACCGTATATAGCGTGTAAATTAACATTTGATTATGTTTTATTACTTTTCCAGGCCTGGAAATAACCATTTAAAAATTCCATGATTTTCCAGGTTTTTCATGACCTGAATCCTATTTTGAATAAAGGGTTGAAAATTACAGTTTTTATTTTTTTACCCGATTAAATTGAAGAAAAAAAAAAAATCAACAGATTAATCAATTATGAAAATGATCGTTGGTTGAAGCTCTACTTTGAAGTGAGCAGTGTGATGTCACAATTCTGTATGTACATATAAGAATATATGTACATGCATACATATATATACAAATTCATATATATGTATATATATACACAACATTCATATATATCCACATGTATGTACATACATACATACATTCACACACACATATGGATACATAAATATACACATACATGTATATGTACACACAAAACTACATACATACATACATGTTCACACAAAACTACATATATACATACATACATACATGTACATACATACATATATATACAGATGTACATACATAGATATATATACATACATGTACATATATACATACATGTACACATATATATATATATATATAGGTATTTGAAGTAAGCATTGAGATGCCACTAAAGCCATTTTTGATGTCATCTCTCTATTGATATTTATTTATTTTATCTTCTAGTTGCAATGTAACCAAACAGTTTGATGTCTGTCTAATTTATTTATTCAATGTAGTCCTAAATTAGTGTATTTCTGTTTGTTGAGCAGGGTGTTAATCAAATCAGTCTTTCCTGAATGCTTCTCATTATTTAGTGAAACGCAGACTCCCGATTGGGTCAGGGACAATAAGTCCCGCCCTCCTAGGAGGAGGGAGCGTTGAAGTGGGAAGATCAGTTTGAAAAGAGAATATTTAAGTGCCTTTTTTATACCAAAACTGACTGTTACAACTTAGTTCAGGTTAAGATTAACATTATCAATATTGCGAATAGTAGCATTTTTTTTTAATGCAACTCCACTCAGGCTGGAGAGGTGGTCCTCCCTGACTCTGTGGTGTCAATACCTTAAAGCCAAGAAAGGAGTATTTGTAAGTTGCAAGTCATTTTGGATGATGCTTTTCTCTTCGTAGTCGAAAGTGCAGCCTTAACTTTGTTGTCACGCATTCATACAGTGATAAAATCACCAACTTGCTCTGGTACCGATTTCATAGTGGTATCAGAGCCTCCATCAAGTCACGGCTCGATTTAAAGGAGTTCAGATAATCCAAACGTGATTAGAACCTTGGTTGGATGTACTAACCTGAGCCATCGGGGATGGACTGCACAAAGGTTGGCAGCATCTTCAGCACAGAGGTGGGGTTGGTGTCCCGGCCCAGGCCTTTGACCAGCTCCCTCCGAAAGCGCTGCGTGATTTCCTTTAACGTCTCATCAGAGAAGCGCATGGAGTACAGGTACTTATCGATCTGAAAATAATCAGACACAATAATAGAGCCATTAATCTTCCTAATCGTAAAAAAAAATCCTCAGAAACCTTTGACCACAGCAATACTGTAATAAATATCAAATTGATACACACATCACCATCCCCTTTGGTAATGACAGTCTTTATTATCTGTAAATATGATGATGCAGAACATACAGTACAACCAACTGATCTTATGACGATAATCCACTTCCTGGACGAAGAGCTTGCTTAACATAAATAAACTAGAACGGGCACTCGGTAGAGCGCATACCTTCGCATATCACAAGATTGGGCATTGAATTATGAAACTTTTGGCATTAGTTGCATGACAATTGGATAAAAATTGATGGTAAAAAGAAGATTTTTACCTTTTCATGACCATGACATTGACCTTTGAACCGATCAATCCCAAAATCTAATCAAATGGTCCATGGATAATTACCAATCATCCCACCAAATGACATGCGATTCAAAAAGATTTTGACCTTTTCATAACCTTGACCTTTGACCCGATCAATCCCAAAATCTAATCAAATGGTCCCCGGATAATAACCAATCATCCCACCAAATGTCATGCGATTCGGTTTAATACTTTTTGAGTTATGCGAATAACACGCATACACATAAATAAATAAATAAATACACGGCGATCAGAACATTACCTTCCGCATTCTCAATGAGAAGGTAATCAGAGCCACAAAACAATATAACTGTGTTTATGTGGCTGTGAAACTCTGGGCAGTTCTTTGATTCATAGCGTGGTGATATTGCACAGTCGATATCTAATGAAAAGCGCAGCTTCGTCAGTGTCACACACGGCGAGTCCAGGAAGTACAGGATACTTACTCGGAGCTGTTATCAAGGCCTCCGTGTGACTTTATTATGGGTATGACAAAGATGAGGCCAAGTGAAACTAAATAGGTGTGCCTTACAGTTATTATCAGCACTTCTGGCACATGCCGCTTGCTCAGTCTGTAAACTGTCTGGTCTTTCAGGAACAGGATGTTAAACAATCCTGGTGAAGTCCATTGTTGCATCACACTCTACAATGAAGCAAAGACCTACTTTATCACACACAAAGAGTCACTCTGGGCCTATGCCATGTCCGTTACAGCGCGCTTTGTAAAACATGACAGTGTGGTTGAGCGAGTTAACCCATAAACTTCCTAACAGTGACTACCAGAATATTTGAGATATATTAAATAAAAGTTCACACAAACTTGCCCATATGACACATCAATCACAAACGTTTTTACTACACTACTTTATTACATTTCATTTAGCTGATGCTTTTATCCAGAGCGACTATGGGGCAAATGCAGAGAAGAATTTCCCCATTGTGGGATCAATAAAGGATAAATTATTATTATTATTATTATTATTAACATTCATGCCCCATAGCCACGGCTATGAGGAGCAACTCAGGGTGGAGTGTCTTGCTCAAGGACACATCGACCAGGGCGGGGATTGAACCGCCGATTGAAAAACGGACCTGCAGTCGCCCACGTGTATCCATCCGTGACAACCCTGGGATAATTTGCTAGTAAAGCAACTTCCTTAATTTTCTCTACAGCTCTGGCCGTTGGTAACTGGTTCAGGACAACGGCAGTTTGGGTGCGAGTGTACTGAACCTCTCCCGACCATAGAAATAGATCGCATTAAGAAAAATATGTGTTTTTTGACAAAGATCACTATCAGCAAATTTCACTGATTATAAAATCCCGTTTGGATTTTGTCTTATTCAAAATAAAAATAAAAAAGGCAATGAAATATCCTCAGTTTTTGATATGAACATATGTGTTTTCTGCATGGGGTCAATAAGAAAAAAAGCACTGTTTTTTCTAATGAAAATTACATTAAATTAATCAGAAATACACTCTCTACATAGTTAATGTGGTAAATGACTATTCTCTGTTTTTTAATGAATTCTCTACAGAGGTGTGTAGAGGCCCATCTCCATGTTCTAATGGTACGTTGTGTTATCGCCTTAGAAGACTAGCAGAGGGTTAGAACCCCCTTGAAACCCTTTAAAAAAATTGTTATTACTTTTTATTTAGCATTTTTCACAAACAGATTATTCCTTGACATTGAAACTCTTTTTATGTGAGCGCAGCTGAAAACAGTTATGCTGGTGAGAGAAGCTCTAAAACTGGCCTTCCTTTGAGCCACAAGTTTGAAGAACAACATTAATATTTCAAATGAAAGTCATTATTTCTAACTTTGTCAATGCCTTGACTATATTTTGTATTCATCTTGTATTCATTTAATAAATAAAAGTGTGAGTTTTCATGGAAGACACAAAATTGTCTGGATGACCCCAAACTTTTGAACGGTAGTGTACATGTGAGCCGCACTGTCCAGCTGCTAACGTGCTACATTCCCTATATTCCGGCTAAATGTGGAGTCTGCCTCCGGGATGAAAGCTCATTAGTACTCTTGTGACAGAGGAGCCAACGGCTGACTACAAATCAACTTTCACCTTCATTGAATCAGTCAAATACCGCATAAAAACCTGCTGGACAGGTCCATAAATAGAGTTCTGGTCCAATTGGTGGTTTGAGGAGATATTTTACCAGCACTGACATGTCGATGCTTAACAAGGCCTCACCCGCATGACACGCCAGCCTAACCTTAGCAACTGATATTTAAATTACTCCATAAACACACACACACTCAAACCACTATTTTTCTCCGCTCTATTCGTTTCGCGATGCACACAAATAGCGCAGCACCTTCTTCCTGTCACGACTCACACTAAATGCACTCAGAACGCGATAGTATTTAGGAGAATTATTCTGATGATGCTTTAGAATGGGTTTTGGTAGAGAATATACCTTTTGTAATATTTACAGATGTGTTTTTTAAGTGATAATAATTCTAACTAATGGCCAAATAAGGAATAGAGATCCACAGTAAATAAGAAAAGATCTGGCTTCTCTCCCATGTTTGCGTTGTCCTGAACTGACACACATTGCCACCTCTATCTATTTGCGATAATGAAATTGGATATGCATCCATGTCATGTGAAAGGGTTTCCAGTACTGGGGATTCCATCGGGAATCATTACTCTGGTCTGCAGCGCGGTGCAGTCGTACTTGTGGTTGAGTTCATCCAGCTGCCTCCGACCCCGATGTGTTTAATGATGTGCTGAGAAGCAGACAAACACTGAGGCCTCCGGTCAGGAGAGACTCTCACCTCAGGGTTATTCTTCACGTCTCAAATGTCTCAACATTAAATTGACAATCACTGAAAGAGTAAATAGAAAAGATATTTTTTCATTAAACTTGCATTTCCTAACTTGAGATGAGTTACTTAGGGAATCTTTCCCATCATTCACACATCAACGTCCGTTTATGGGTGGTACTACATTACATTTCATTTAGTCAACGCCGTTATCCAAAAATGGACTTACAATCATGTTACAAACATTACATTACATTACATGTCATTTAGCAGACGCTTTTATCCAAAGCGACTTACAATAAGTGAACCTAGAGTACAAACTAAGAACAACAAGAATACAGAAAGTAACATTTCCTCAACATAGTCGAACTACAAAAGTACCATAATAAGAGATATTTAAGAGCCACTGAAGTGCTAATCTGTGTTTTAATCCAGATATAGTTGGAAAAGATGTGTTATTAGTTTTCGGCGAAAGCTGTAGAGACAATCATAAACCGTAGACACAGCTACAGGGAGCGACTCAGGGTTAAGTGTCTTGCTCAAGGGCACATCGACCAGGGCGGGGATTGAACCGCCAACCCCCTGAGACAGACCTGCTAACTACTGACCCACGTTCGCCCTTCACCCTATTCAAAGAATTGTATGAAGCCTTTTGTATCTTCAGAAAGAACTGTGAGAAATCTAATCAATGTGGCTGGAGACTACAAGATTGAGAATAAAAAGATATCTGGAAAAGACGTGTGGAGTTAGAAAGCTGCAGCCCACTTGTCCTCATGTTGTGAGACGAGAGGCTGGACGCTACGTTAGCCGCTAGTAGCACAACGCACCAGGATCTCCAACCAAACTGTCGGCAGTTAACGTTGCATTGTGGGTATAGTTTTGACAAGAAGTAAAAATGCATGATGTAAAAAAAGTCGACGACTCATTAATTTTGATTGTTCCATTCTTGTCGACGGCGGGCCGGTGACTCAGGTAATTTTTTTAACAGCGCTAACAGTGCAAACAATGCTTCCCTGAGGAACCAGGGGGCGGGGCTACACCTCAACGACGCTGTTAATTGCGACGGCATTATCAGTTGTAACCGAAGTATGATAGCGGTGCTGAGCCAGTGGAGCAAGTAAAGTTAGCCAAGTGTTCGCTAACATGCAAGTCATGAAACTTGATGCGTTGATAAATAGCATATAAAAGATTGATTTAAATTAGCTTGTAAAAAGTACATAATTCTGATTCACCTTCTAGAAACTGATTATCACATGTGAAGTAATACATTAGGAGTGGTAGTTTAGGGCATGTGCACCACACTAGATGTAAATAGATCAGATTATTTAAGCAGTCATCCGTGACGACACTACCGCATTAGTCCTAATAGATATATTCTATCACCTCTTTGTGTTCTTCTAATTAATTCATACGTTGAATTCTGAATGTGTTCTTAATCAGCTAATTGAATGAAAATGCATTTGCAGCTAGTCTACTTAAATTACAAAGTGTTACGAGCTGACCAAGGGGGCTGCGTTACAGAGGGGCGGATTCAAAGCAGGCATTGTCCATGATTCTCCTCATGAAACTACGAGAAAACCTCTGAGTCAATTCTTGCTGCAGGATGAAAAAAAATTACCATCTATGACTCAGCAGCCTGCAGCCTAAAACCATGCCGAAGCATTTTATTAAAAGCACGACATCATGTGATCTCACAGCTTGGATCTCCGCTGTGGATCCGGAAAGATCACATGAATACAGAAAATACTGTGCACACGAATCATCTTTATCAGATTTTAGAGTTTTTTTTTAAAACACAACAGAAGCTTCTACTTTCTCCATTAATGTTGAGGATGGACATTTCCGGATGAAGGTGAAATGAGGCCTATGTAGTGTTTGAGTCAACACATGCATCTCTAAAGGCCATGTTTTCCCCTCAACACACCTCTGACACACGTTTTTCTGGCTCCGCCTGAAGCTAGGATCACACACATTCTCTCTCTTTTTTCTTCTTCTCCCTTTCTTGTCTGTTTGCATTTTTCTTCTCAAAAATGCCTTTCACTCCTAATAACTGGGAGGTGGTTTAAGGAAGCCCTGAAACCCGACTCCATTGTGTACCTACGTCTGCACAATGTTGTGCACACATCCGTGCCATGTGGAAAAATACTGTCCTTTACACTGCCCTCTCCTACGTGCACACACACACACACACACACCGTTGGATGCCCGCTAACAGCACACCGTGTATCAAAGAGTACATTCAAGGACACTGCAGTGGATTGAGTCAAGTGGGGACGCATAAGATGATTGCAGCCACAGAGTTAGTCTGAAACCACATAAATTCATTGATTATGTGTAAACTTTCCCTTTTTGTTGCTTAAATCCTGTGTGTACGTTTCACAATTTCCCAACTAGAGAAGTTGACATCGAGGTGCCACACATGAGGCGGGATCATACGTTACCTACACGATAGCTACACACCTGGCACAGTGTGTGTGTGTGTGTGTATTTGTGTGTAAGCCTTCCTCCTGTCATCTATGATCACATGGTTCAAAGCTGGCCTATTTTAGGGAGGCAATGAGAGGAAGAGAGCAGGAGTGTATGGAGGGAGGGAGCTGTGTTGTACTGCGTCATATCCTGGCTGCTGATCATTTGCCTTTTACCTTTACGGATGTAAATTCGGCACATCTGGGAATGGCGGCTTTGTCGAACGCCTTGTGTGAATAAAAATGTAACCAGACTGCGAAAAAGTGACTCCCTACCGAGAAGGAAATGAAGGAAGGAGGCTGTGAACTCTTCCCATTGAAAGAAGGGAAGAGATCAGCGCATGAAGCAGAACATACAGCCGGTGATGACGTGTGACCTCATCAGGGAGCGACCTTAAAGGGACCCTGTGCCGTGTTGATGACACTTGTGGAGACACGACATTGGACTAAATACACATTTAAACTCAATGTGAATAGGATATTGGTGAGGGGAAATATCTTAACAAGGACAAATAAGATGACACAAAAGGGTCTGACAGTATTTTAACTTAGTTATACTTTATGGGACATCATTTCTTTACAGGATGGAGCTTGGTTTGATACTTAATGGCATATTCAAATAAAGAAGAACTGTGAACTGCTTTGATCTGAGTGACTGGAAAAGCTCAGTTTCTTTTGCCAGACACACACACACACACACACACACACACACACACACACACACACACACACACACACACACACACACACACACACACACACACACACACACACACACACACACACACACACACACACACACACACACACACACACACACACACAAGGTTGCACAGTGGAGGCTGCTCAGCTGAGAAGTTATGAAAGACACATTCATGGCGCTCATGTCTCTTCTCTTTTTCTCGTGAACACTTTTTAAAAATAATCAAATCTACCAAAAAGAAGAAATAATAATCCACTTTAGGGACTTTTTTTAAGGGTAAACACAGAAGTGCAAGTATCATATTAAGCAGAGCATGAAAGAAACTCTGTGACCCCTAACATAACTTTGCTCTTTCATGTAACCTCTACCTTCAGATCCCTCTGCTCGTGATGACGTCATCTCACTATTAGCTCAATCCTCGCCACACCTCTCAAAACGTACTTCCTGGCAACAACCTGTACGTCATGTCTCACTACACAAACACACCCCTGTGCAGCTTGACACGTCTCACTGAGGAGCCAGGGCCATTTGAGTCAAAACTAATTGTCAAAAATGACCACTGCACTTCACACACAACATGTTTCACTCCCTTCCTCACAGACAATTATCCCAATGTCCTTGAAAACTCTGTTCTTGAAAACTCTGATCTTTGAGCAAAGTTATGATGATGCCAGTATGAGTCAACTCAATGACCTCTACACACATGTTCTCCTCCCCTCTCCTCTCCTCTCCTCTTCACCTCAGTTTGTCTTCCTCAGTCTTCCTCATACAAGCATGTTTTTTTTATTTATTATGGAGCCAGAAGAAGCAGAAAGCACTCACCTTTTTAACCTGATCATCCTTGAGTTCAGTGAAGTAATAGGCTAATAGCTGGGCCGCAATCATCCTGGTCCTATTGCTCTCTCACACACATATGCAGACTCTCTCTCTCTCTCTCTCTCTCTCTGTCTGTCACACACACACACGACCACCTATAGGCAAAAAAATGAAAAAGGTCTAACAAAGCAACTCAAGTTCTGCGCTGGCTTTAGATTGAACACACAACCTCCCGCGCAGCGCGAGGGCTAAATCCGGTGAGGTTTAAAATAGACTCCTCTTCTTCACGCGGCTGAGACTCCTCTTCTTCTTCTTTCTCTGAACATGTGAGTAGAGCCAGGAAGCGCGAGGGAGACCGCAAGTTTAGCTGCAGGAGGCAGAGAGAGAGAGTGAGAGTAATAGAGACAGAGCGAGAGAGAAAGAGAGAGAGAGAAAATGGGCGGGCCATAACGGGAGCTCCGCCCACTAGCTCTGAGCTCATTGGTTACAATGCGAGGGGCCGCGTCTGTGATTGGCTGCACACGGTGACGCCAAGGAAGCAAACTCTGTTAGGAAGAGGAAGAAAGAAAAAGAGGAGGGACTGCGTAAATGGAGAGGGGGAGGGACAGAGGGAGGAAGAGGAGACAATTTGGGGTTTACTGTTTCAAGGAAGTGATAAAGTTACAGACTAAACAGCGTGCATTGGTGAAAAAAAGGACTCACATAGTGATACTAGTAGTTTAAATACTTTATAGCTTCACACCGAAGAGTCATTCTGCTTAAGAGGAGCGGCCGTTTGATGGTAGGTGAAAGAAAAGGTTTTATACACAACACTGGTACAGTCCTGAATGTCGGGGAAGGTCATCGACACCTGAGCCAAGGCCGCACCATGTCTGAAAGCTATTCTGGCTTTATTGGCTGCTGTCTGTGAGAAGACAGGGGTTCTTTAAGTGTACGTCATACTCGGGACAATGTGGACACACGTTTAAAGTGCGTTGGGTTTTGGATAAAACAAGCAATCTGAATACGGCGTGTTTGGTTCATTAATTCAATTCAGTTTATTTTATATAGCCCAATATCACAAATGTTGCCTCAGAGCGCTTTATAATCTGTACACATATAACATCCCTCACCCACGACCTCAGGAAAAACTACAAAAAAACAGAAAACAACAACTTTCATGGGGAACAACGGGAAGAAACCTTCAGGTAAGCAACAGAGGATCCTTCTCCCCGGATGGACAGAAGCAATAGATGTCATGTGTACAGAATGAACAGTGTTACAGAGTCACAACACATTCAATGAATATGACATAAATGTATGAATAATTGGTAGTAGGCATGGACCTCCACATTCCATGAAAAGAAGGAGGTGGAGAGGATCAGCAGGGCCATGCATGAGGCGTCAGACACAGCCAGGTCCAATGGACCCAACGAGGCGTGAAGTCACAAAGACTCCAGGGAGCAAGCAGAGTTAGTGATGTGCAATAGAGAGATGGAAATGCATCCATTAGGAGAGAGAAGAGGAGATAGGAGCTCAGTGTATCCTAAAACATCCCCATGAGGAATTATGATTTGCATTTTTCAGATACTTTGACTACTTTGTATTTGTCCTTCTGCCTCTTAGAGGTGCAGAGGGATCCAAACGCTGAACCTCGTTGATAACAAACTTGCAGCTTTTCTATAATTCAGATGGAAAGAAAGCCATCACTCACTCACACTCCAGACATGACGTCATTATTAAAACAACAGCTGGTTGTTGTCTGGCCTCTCCAGAGAACAACCACAGACAGAGATGAGCTTTAATCCTTGATGCACGTTGTCTATCGGATGTGGAGTCCATTCCATCCTAATACCTTCTCTAAAGGGAACGTCAAAGTGAGAGGCCAGGGCAAAAAGCCAGACCGTGCATCATTTGTACGTGTAACTAACGGTCTGGGATTACTGAATTAATGATAGAAGAGGAGAAAGCAAATAAGGCTTAAATAAAAGTCAGAATCTTGTTAAATGTTCGTCAAATGTCGTACGCATTTCATTTTCTTTTAGGAGGCTTCTTTAGTTTTGTCAACTATTGAAGCAGCACTGACTGAACTTACATATTTCCCTCACAGTACAGAGTCAATTGATACCACATCCGAAGGTAACCCACATCGGCAATGTCTAATTGCTTGATGTACCGGATATTGTTTCTGGTGCAGCAACACTATGATGAAGTTCTCTGACGACGCCACTATCGTACGTC